>VZTM01000140.1:360573-389364 GCA_013400555.1 Jacana jacana | reverse complement strand
TCACAGATCCGCCGGTGCCCGACCCGCTGAGCCTCCTCCGCGTCCTTTTCAGCCCAGACTGTCGCCGTGCCTGGCTCCCGGCCCTGCCAGCGCCCGCTGCCCTCCGCCGCGCCNGGGCGAGCCCCGGAGCTGCCCCGGTGCCCCATGCCCCACCAGCCTCTTGCCGGAGGCATCTGCCCGCTCCGCTCCCCTCGGGCCCAGGGCCGTCCGGTTCCCCGCCAGGCAGGCAACCGACCCACCGCTCCTCCGCCTTGTTCCTCGTCCCTAGCGGTGGGCGGCCCCCCCACCGCCCGCGGCCCACCCTCCTCGGCGGGGCGGTCCTTGCCGGGGGCGGGCCGTCGGGCTTGAGGCTGTGCCGCGGCGTGGGAAAGCGTCTCAGAGAGGGTTTGCTTTGCTGGCGGCACGGTATCGAGCCGTGCCGGACCCCCCCCCTCTCCGGATTTATTTATCTCTGCCCCCACCTCGGCTGTGAGCTGCGTCCTGTGCCCACGATGAAGCGACCGTGCGAGGAAACTACCTCAGACAGCGACATGGACGAGACAATAGACGTGGGAAGCGAGAACAACTACTTGGGGTAAGCGGGACACCCCCTTCCCCCCCGCGGCCGCTGCCTCCACTGGCGGGGCCGGGATGCACCCCGGGACGGGGCAGAGCGAGGGGGAGTCGCGTTTGCCCCGTCGGAGGTGGGGTGAGGTGAGGGGGTGGCTTTGTCCCCGCTCCGGGTCAACTGGCAGCTTGTTGATAGTCCCCCAGGAATTCGTCCCGTGGTGCGGCTGCCCGAGCGGGGCGCTCAAGCGGCTTGTGAGCCACCGGGCTGCGGCTCATTAGCTCCGCTTAATTGGCCGTTTTCTAGTCAGCGCCTCCCCACAGTAGCCCCTGAGCAGTCCGGGCGACCTCGGGGAGCCGGCGCCGGTGAGGAATGGGCTGTGAGTGGTGAGCCGGGACTGCGGGGCGGCGGCGTGTGCGGGGAGTGACGGCCGGGGACCCACCGGCACCGGGACGGCGCTGGGCGGCCGAGGGGGTCGTGGCGCCTGGGAGGTGCACCGGAGCCCCGTCTCGTCCCCACCCGCGGCTAAAAGAGTATCAAAAGCTCCTGGATTCCTTTTATTTTTTTTTTTCCTTCGCTCGTGATGAAATAAAAGCATTTTCGCTCTCCTGAGCGCTGTAATTCTAAAAGCGGACTTTGGATTCCGCTCCTGACGCGGGACGAGGCAAACAGATGCGGGCTGGGCGACTGGCTTTGCGCTGGAGCATCCATCGTCTCTGGTAGCCACGGGAGGGAATGGGAAGCCCAGCGGCCGGGCGGGGGAAGCGCTGCTGCGAGCCACGGGCCAGCCGGGCTGCGCTCGGTCTGCAGCCGCTCTTTGGAAGGGGGCGGGGGGGCTTCGGGCATCCTGGGAACGACCGCGGAGCCGGACAATGAACTGTCCCCAGAAAGGGACCTTATTTCCAAAGGAGTGTCCCGTCACTTCCGAATACGTGCTGGGAACAAACGGGATGTCTGTCGCTGTGTGACAGTTCGTGGGTGCAAACCCCATCTTCCGAGCACCGCGGAGGGGCTGCCCGTGCCCCGTCGGGAGAGCGAGGGGTCCCCACAGCGCAGCGTCCCCTTGTGCAACGCCTTACACCCTCTCACCGTTCCACAGGCAAAGCCATGGCTCCGTCATTCGATCGAATTCCCCGACAACAACGTCTCAGATTATGGCCAGGAAGAAAAGAAGAGGGGTACGTTGTGTTTAATCCTTTTCCCGTGTGACAATTTACGTGTGTGCTGTCACTGTACCCTGCGATATTTCTTATAAACTTCATGTGTGGTTGTTTTTTTTTTGGGAATAGATTATAGAGAAAAGGCGCCGTGACCGTATAAATAACAGTTTATCAGAGCTGAGGCGGCTTGTGCCAACTGCTTTTGAAAAACAAGTAAGCCTTTTTTGTTTTTTAAATAATCTATCTCTCATCTGGCAATGTTAGTTCTCTTGTAAAAGTCATTAAAATAATATTATATGTGTCCTGATCTGTCACAAAGAAGGCATTTCAATAAAATGCTTTCTTGTGGCAAAGCTATTAGAAACAATTCATTATAAGGCTCAAAACATTTCCATTCTTTGGCTTTTTTTTTTCCTTAAGGGTAACTGTTCATGTTGCCTCTGTTCTGTCAGTGAATTTCAGTAGTGCTTTTGTTAAAAATGTGCTTTACTCCATATTTAACAAAGAAACCCCAAACCCAGCACAACTCCCCCAAACTGGAGTATCAATTAGCTTTCTGTTTAAATCTTTAACTGTAACTTGCCCCTGCTTTAAGAAACCTTTATTTTTCGATCTAGGGTTTCAGTTACAAATTAATCAATGCTGAAGTTGCCCCAAAAGGCAAAAGCTGGTCTGGATTATTCACGTTTTCAAATGACTCTTTAGAAGCAGGGCATCGTGAGAGGAACAGGCCCACGGCACGTCCACTGGTGAAGTCGGGGATATGCTCAGAGTTTCAGGGAGGGAGCACTCAGTAGGGAGGCTGGAAGGATCCAGATAACCCAGGTTCAGTGCCTTGGTCATGAAATTACCAAAACCTTAGAATACACTCTGTCCTATTAAAAAAAAAGGCATTTTGTCTATGCCATTAAAATTAAGTTAGTTATTTACTTCTCTGTATCTTGTTTTGGGAGCTTTGATTCCATATTTAGCCTTGTTCCTGTTTTACTGGAGGTGTATGGAGGTCCATGGATGTGTGTAGTTGACACTAGGCATCAATAAAAAGGAACCAACCGGAAAGGAAGGACCTGACTCCCTTCTGGTAGTAAAATAAAATCCAGAAAGTGAAGCTGGAGAGCAGGATGGCGAGGTGCTGGGTGTCAGGGGTAATTGTGTGGCAGGCGCCACGCTGAGTTAGGCCACTCACCACCCTGGTCGAACAAGAGCTCAGAAGAAATTTAAACTGCTGTAATCCTGGCGAGATCATCATTTGTGTCACCTGCAATAGACCTTTAATCACCAGTAATTGCAGCTGTGCCCCAGCCCAGGGTCTGGCAGAGGGAGCAACAGGGGTATTTTCAGCTAGATAAACAGGGGCAGGAGACAACAGTTGTTTGTCCCTTTTCATTGTTTACTTTTTGAAAACCACAAACATTATAAAACAAGGCCTACAGAGCCTTTGGAAATTACCCAGCACCACGCAGTTTTTAGCTATTAGTCACTCGCTGAGATGGCTTGTGCTGTGTCTATGGAAAAGATGAAGCCTGAGAAACCTACAGGATGTAGTTGCATGTAAAATGGGGAATTCTGACCAAAAATTGACATGCACCACTGTTCCTACAAGGAAAGTGCCGAAAGCAGTAAGTGGATTGAAAAAAAAAAAAAGTACTGGGGTAAAAATGAGCGCTGGCTGTATTTTGTTGGGAAAGCCCCACTGCTTTTCTGCAGCAACGCCAAGGACAAAGCCGTGGGTCCTCTTCCAGCTCCTTGACATTCAGCTCACTCAAGTTTCCAAGCTGGAGGTTCAGTTTCGCTTCTGCCTCCCGCTCTTTGTCCCCAAATCTCAGCTCTGGGAGCCCCGGCACGGCTGGGGGCTGCAGAAAGTGTGAGCAGCCCCCCAGTACAGCCGGCTGGGGTGCCGGTGGGGCGGCAGCAGCGAGTAGTGGCTGGTAACAGAGAAAACGTGGCTCTGCCAGTGGCCGAGGTGTGCGCCACCCTGGTTTTAACTGGTGTCAGGGGGTGGGTGATCTCTTGCACCCCAATAATTTGCATGGTGAACTCAGTCACCTGGGTGTGTTCCAGAAATTGAAGGGAACACCTCCCTGCAAACCCGTTTTATTTATAGATTAATACATTAGTGCCACCTTTTTGAGTTGTGTTTTGTACTCTTCCGGTGCTTTTCTGTAGTTCTGTGAGCCCACCCTCAGCAGCGGGAAAGATTCCTACTGGCAGAGGAGCTAAACTCCCGCAGAGTGTTCAGCTTCGTGTCCCTGCGAGCCAGGCCTCTTGCTAACTTAAAATACTGCGGCCTCTGCAGTTGTTTTTTCAGTCGAGAATGAGAATAGAATATTTAGCAGCCAGAAGACATGTCGAAAATTAACAGGTGATTAGGGCAGAGGGCTACTCTTGGGTGTGCATCCACAGGGACACCTACTGGTAAAGGCAGAAGGGAAATGCTGCCGCAGGGTCCTCAGGGGTCAGCCCTGTCCCACCAGCTCTGCCCCGGGGCTGGTTGTTGAAAAGTCCAGAGAGTTACGTGTTTCGTTTGGTGAAGCTGTCATCTCCGTGCTGCCTTCAGGGCCAGAGCTGTGCCGAGCCTTAGTAACGCAGAACTGCGCTGCTCCGCTCCTACCGCGGGAGAGGAGACGGCATCGGTCCTTGCATGGAGTCTGGGAGGCAGATGCTCACAAAGAAATTAGGCTGAGAATGTCCTAATGATAGGGGAAATTGAAACCATAAGGGTGAGCTCAGTGGAAAGTATAGAAATTAAAGTTTCTAGTACTTGTAAGCCTTTATTTATACAAGTGTCTTATCTCAAAGGGATCTGCCAAATTAGAAAAAGCGGAAATACTGCAAATGACAGTGGATCATCTGAAGATGCTGCAGGCAACGGGAGGGAAAGGTAAGGAGCCCACAGTTTCTTTTCTAATATTTAGGGAAATCTAGGGGGGGGAGGGAAGTGAAAAGTGCTTTGAGGAGCTGTGATAGGCGTTTCCAGATTAAAGGAGTGGAAATCAATGCTAATGGCAGGATTGAACTCGTGGGAAAGAACTACGGGGACAAAAGAGGCACTTGACCCTGGGCTTGTGTTTGCTTTCATAACACTGTGGGAGTAAAGGCTTCATTCACAGGCAGCCCAGTCAGAGATTTGTTTGGGGTTTCCAAAGAGCACTGAAATCTGCACAGGGAGACAAAACAAATACACAAACACCAAACATAAACAGGAGGTTTGTGGCAACAATTGTGTAGCCCGAAAAGATGCTAAACCTCATTATCCAGCAGCTAGACCCAAGGAAGTGGATGGAGGGGAATTTTCGTTATTGTTTATGTGTTTTCTTTGTTCTGGAAAGACTTTTAAATGCTGGGTTAGACCGTCTGGCTCCCCAGAACAACCCCCAGTCCTGCTCAGCACGGCTCCAGGTCTGCGATAAAGCTGGGAGCAGACATGCCTGCCCTCTGCGCTCTGTCCATGTGCTGTCCCTGTGTCCCAGCCCCGCGCAGCTCCCGCAGTGGGTACTGGGGTGATCTGGGGGCTGCCCGGGCTCACCCTCTTCTCCGGCCACCGGCCCAGCGTGCCTCACGTGGGCACTCACCTCACTTGTGCAAGCTGGCCCTGGCTTGTGCAAGCTGGCCCTCCTGCCACCAGAGCCACCCACGAGGTGCTTCTGTATAGTCATGGGTTTGGAACTTATGACAAACTTGCCGGTCTCCTGTACGCGCAGTCCCACCTCCCGCGCCCTCCGCTGTGATTTCGGTTCAAGTTGTTGCAATAGAAACAGCTGGATTTTCGTTGACGTGTTCTGCCACAGAGGTGCTGCTCTCTCTCTTCCTTCTTTGATTGAACTCAAGAGTTTTTAGCCCGTGACTGAATTACTGCTCCTCTCTGTGCCTTGCAGCAATTACACAACTGAACTTGCAGTCAGTGCCTGCTGAACAACAGATGGCATGGGGAAGGCTGGGGTTCTGGTGTTCCTGAAAATTAACACTGAGCTGGCATATGTATTTTCTAGGTGTTAAGAGGCTTTTGCTGGGAGTCCATGTCATCTTAAAGTTGATGGCTAACTTGTTCCATAAGAGATGAAAAGGATTTTGTTGCCATTCATACAACAGACGCACATCCAAAAATGTGCAAAATTAAATTTAAAATGTAAAAAAAAAAAAGGTTAATTTTATATCTAAAATGTTTCTTTGAAAAGCACTATTTTGCTGGTAAAGCTGCACTTGTGAAAGTTAAGAAATGGTGGAATGGAGGTTCCTGTGCTGTGAGTTGAGCTGCTCTGTTTGGGGGTGATGGTGCCGTGTGAGGGTGACGGTGTGTCTGTGGCCACGGCTGGCTTTTGGCGAGCACTGCCGGGCTTGGTGCATGGCCATGGTCGCTCAGCTGCTGGGGGACAGCGGATGTTCTGCTTGGTCCTCTTTACACAGCTCAGCTGCTGCGGATTCACCCTCTGAGGAGCTGCAGCAGCTCCCAGACCTCTGATTGCGTTCTACACTGGGGTCCGGTGGCCCCGCTGATGGGGCGGGGGACAGAGAGGCGCTGGCAGAGCCAGAGCTGTGGCCAGGAAAGATGGATTTTGTTGGCTGTCCCAGGTCCCGCGATCTCTTCCTCAGTCTGCTAGTGCCACCGTCCTTCCCCTGCTCTGGGGGAGAAGGACCCAGGGCCGGGTGTGGGGAGAAGCGATGCTGCCTTCTGCACTGTGCTCCCCCGTGGGTGGCACATCCATATAATTACCAATTGCTTCACAAACACTGCGCCTTGGTCTGTTCCTTCCGACCCAGAGATACGAGTGATATTGCCACATGGATTAAGAAAGTTTAAGAAAAGTTTTGTGCATTAGTACTGGACAAAGTTTAGGCCTGTGTTTCCTACTTTATTAATGTTTTACTTTACAACCTAAGTGACAGCTTTACATATAACTTGTTAGGGTGTTTTTAAGGCAGGTATCTGTTTTATTCGTAAGCGTAGTTATTCCCACTTTGTAACTCATCTTTAGAACCAGAAACTTTTTTTGATCAGCAAAGAAGTGAGTTCCACCATTTTTCCTATGGAGGAAAGCTCTTAGGGCAGCAGGGTGAAATGGGTCCCGATACCCTTATGCTCCCATGTGTGGGGGGAGCTTCTCTTCTTCCTCCTCATGCAGACACGCAGGACACCCACGATGAGGAATGCCCAGGGCATGGAAAGCCAGGGTGGAGCTGGCTGCTGCTCGCTGTGCAGAGCCCGAGGTGGGCATGGTGAAGAAATCCCGGCGTGGCTCCCGTCCCTCCGCTCTCCCAAGCTGCCCGGGTGGGCAGCTGCCTCCCCGATCCCACGTGGGTCCCACTGCTCCACTGCCCGGGTGCAGGACAATGGCTCCTCTCCACCCGGAGCTACTGTTTGGGGCTGGAGCAGGGGCGTTCTGTTGGCCTTGCAGGCGAGCACCGGGAGGGGGAATTTGTCATTGGCGAGTAGTGTGTGGGCACCTCGGTGGTGTTTTCTTGCAACTTTGCTGTCATGGCCACCATAGGAGACTGAGCGGGAGCCAGGATCACCAGGGCTTTGGGCCGGCTCATCACAGAGCCAGCCAGGGGAACTCGGGGGAAGCTGGTGACAACCACATCCCCCGCGTCTCCTCCCGGTCCGGAGGGAGGGAGGGAGTGAGGCTGGGAAGCCCCGGCTGGAGCTGTGGGCTCCCTGCTGGCCAGAGCCGGGAGGTGGCTTTGGCTGAGCGTCAGCCCCTCTGAAGCCACCGGTGGTCCTGGAGCCTCAGGCACGGAGGCTGTCCCCATGCCAGGCTGGCTGGCACCCGCACAGGTACCCCGCAGGCTCCCCGCAGCCCAACCCTTGTGTCTGGGCAGCTTCCTCAAACCCCAGCATTTCCACATGGCCCCGGGTCACCGTGAACCTGGGGGACGAAGCTGCGAGGAGTCATGGCTTGCTGAAACAAGCCCTGGGTCCCTCATGACCCCCATCTGCCAGCCTGGCCGGCTTCTCCTGGGGGTCGTGCGGTCCCAGAGGAGCGGGGCAGGCTGTGCCAGGAGGGCTGTGGCAGTGGGGCGAGAAGTGGGGCAGAGCAGGCACATCTATGATGGCAACCTCTGTAAGTGTGCCCAGGGCAATTCTGCAGCGCGGTTGCTCGGCTGCAGAAAGGCTCCGCTGTAGCTTGGAAGCTGATAGAAGTGAGAGCAGCCCCTTGGGCGGGGGGAGCTTTCAGAAGGCTGCAGTTTGACATGAGGGAGTGTGGGGCCTGATGCGGCCCTTGCTGCCAGGACCCCCATAGCAAGGGTGCTCCATCACCGTCTCTGCTATCACGCGTGCGGCCGCGTGTGCCTAGGAATGGTCTCTGAGAGCGAGCGGAAGGCGCGCTGTGCCTGTCTGGCAACGGGTGGGTCATCATCCCCCCAAGGAGAGTACTTCTACCCTGAAATTGGAAAATTCCAAAAACTGGAAAAGGTTTTCCTAATTGATGGGCTGCAACTAAAGCACTAGATGTGGTGCTAAACCCTTTTAGAAAGGGAGTATCTTTTCATGTGCATTTAATAAGATTTTTTTTATTATTTTTTTTTCCCCAAATGCTTTTTTGTCCCAGGCCTGTGGAGCCCCAGTTGCTGTTTGTTGAAATACCTCATGAGCCATATGACTGTCAGTCTTCCATCTCCAAATTAGCAATGGCATTGCATAAAACGTTTTCTCAGTAAAGCTTTTTATTGTGTGTGTGCAGAGTCATGACAAGATGTTTTTAGTTTGCAGTTAAATAACACCGTATGTCATATTCTCTTAATGGCTCTGTGGAGCAGAGGGGACCCCAGCAGCAGTTACAGCCGCTCTCAGATGGAGAAGCCATCTCCAAGAGGGTGATGGCGGGGGTGAGGGACAGGCAGGGCAGTGCTCCAGGCTCTCTGATGTCCAGCTGCTCTCCTTAGCGGGTAAACCTCTGCTTCTCACACATGGAGGATCGGTGCTGAGGGCTGCCATGAGAGGCACCACACAAGTATCACCAGTGCTTATGGACTTAATTCTTTTCATTTGTATATTGTCTGCGAAAACCAGCGGCAGCCCGTTGCGTTACAGGGACGGTCACACAAATCAGTTACAGTTTCGGTGTTGCAGGTCTTAGGCTGTGACCGGGGGGTGTGGTGGCTGGGGGGCGCTGGGTCAGCCGTGCCCCCCAACGCCTGCTGGGGAGACTCAATGCACTTCTTGCCCTCCCCTTGCAGGTTACTTTGACGCTCATTCCCTCGCCATGGATTTCATGAGCATCGGCTTCCGGGAGTGCCTGACGGAGGTTGCAAGGTACCTGACTTCAGTGGAAGGGCTCGACACATCTGACCCGCTGCGCGTCCGGCTGGTGTCCCACCTCAGCACCTGCGCTTCACAGAGGGAGGCTGCCGCCATGACCTCCTCTATGGCCCACCACCACCACCCCCTGCACCCTCACCACTGGGCAGCCACCTTCCACCACCTCCCGGCTGCCTTGCTGCAGCCAAATGGACTCCATGCCACAGAGGCCGCCCCATGCAGACTCTCTTCGGACATGCCACCTCCCCATGGCTCTGCTCTGCTCACTGCCACCTTTGCCCATGCCGACGCCGCCCTCCGAGTCCCCTCTGCCGGCAGCGTGGCTCCCTGTGTGCCCCCACTCTCTACCTCCCTCCTCTCCCTCTCTGCCACCGTTCATGCTGCGGCGGCGGCAGCCACGGCCGCTGCCCAGAGCTTCCCTCTCTCCTTCACCAGCGCCTTCCCCATGCTGCCCCCCAGTGCCGCCGCTGCCGCCGTAGCTGCAGCCACCGCCATCACCCCTCCCTTGGCTGTGTCTGCCACCGCCAGCCCTCAGCAGGCCGGCAGCGGGGGTGGCACAAAGCCCTACCGACCCTGGGGGACTGAAGTGGGGGCCTTTTAAGTTCCCCCCCTTTCCCTTCCTAGGCTGGCTCCCTCCTCTCCCTCAGCACGGGCCCCCGTGCACCCTCACACCCCAACTACCCACCCAAAGGCCAACAGGGAGGTGCCACCAGCCCACCAAGGAACACCATGGCTGTCCTCTTCCCTTCTGATATTGGAGAGGACATGGGGCGATACCACCACCACCTTCCTCTGTCTGGGTCTGTTCTGCCAGAGGCACCCATGGGAGGAACAGTGGCTGACGGCAGCAGCACAGACATCTCGGCACGTAGAGGAGTCCTGGGAAACATGTAGTCGCCAGAACTGATCACTCTCCAGCCACGTGTCTCTGGAGGGGCGATGATGGCACCCACTGGCTCTCCCCAGGCTGAAAATAGAGATTGAGTTTCCGAAGTGCCTGACATTAAAAAAAAAAAAAAAATTATATATGTGTGTCTTCTGCTAAAACAAATAACATTGCACAGATGTGTGGGAGAGGGGGAATCCTGCGTCCAGGACTCGGCTGTCTTTCCAGAGGAGAGCGAGCTCTTGAAGGGGAGAGGATTTTCTAGCCAAAAGATTGCTGAGGAAGAGTGTTCAGTTTGACAGGCCTGGTTCTCACTTCCTTAGTTCACTTTCTTTGTACAGACTTGCCAAATCGTGACATCTAGCATAGCATTGGTAAAAGTGATTATCTTAACAGTGCTGGGATTAATGAAGGTTTCAGTGCTGCCTGCGAGCCGCCAGGCACCCTGGTTTATGGCTTAAATATGGTGCTAGCGTGTGTCTGCACAAACAGGGAGCTTGTCACACACCCAGGAGTAACCACCTGCTTAGAGTGTGCACACTCGGATACGGTTGATTCACGCCGATACAGGAGACTCAGTGTGAGAGTTCAAATTAACTTATTTAGCACTATCTGGACATTTACTTTTAGCCGATTCTGTGCAAGATCCCTCTCCTCACTATCACCTACAGGGAGAACAATCGCTCTGGGTATGAATGAAGTTACGGTAGGGACAATTTTAAAATTGGCTATTAACACGCCAACATTGTAATGTGGGTTTGATTCCAAACCAAAATGAATGTATTAAAGGGTATGTCAGTAAATTATTGTGTCAATACCCAGACAACTAGTGCTGCATAAAATGGTTTGCTTTCGGTTTTTATTACAGTGACTTAAAATAACGTAAGTATTTTAATACATCCAGTCAAGAACTAGAGATTTTATGTAAAAAAACCAAACCAAACAAACAAAAAAAACCCACAAAAAACCCACCCTAAAATAAAACACAGCATGTATTATTATGCACTTGATTTCTCTGCTGTGTGGAGAAAGCAATAAGCATTGAGAATGTTAAACATTATGCAAAATATACTTTAAAATATTTGTTTTAAAAATACTGTACCTAGTCGGTCCTTTATGCATTACTTTGTTAACCTTTTTTCTATGCAAAAATCTTTACATATCACTAATTAAACGAAGTCCTTTTTGACTGCCTTTTCTGGATGATTTGTTGCAGTTTCTGCTCACTCCTGAGGAACACTGGTGGAGGCAAAGCTGGGTTCTGTTGCTTTGCCCCCTCCTGCTTGTCCAGTTGCCCGGGAGCCAGTCCCCCAGCCCGTGCTGGGAGCCAGCGGTGGGAGGCGGTGGTAAAGCAGCACTGGTTTTGGGGCTCGAGAGACGGTTCTGCTTCGATGGTTCCTATAACGATTCAAACCCGTCTGTCCATCCCAGAGGGCTCCTAAGGTTGTCGGGATTTCCAGGTTCAGCTTTTCCTCCAGATCCTGTGCTTAGAAGGGGACAAATTTAACCATCATTAAACATCTGGATTGAGTAGGGTAGTTTTTACCCCCAATTTAACATAGAATCATAGAATCACAGAATCATTTAGGTTGGAAGAGACCCCTGGGATCATCAAGTCCAACCATCAGCCCCACTCTACAAGTTCTCCCCTACACCAGATCCCTCAACACCACATCTAATCTGCTCTTAAACACAGTCAGGGATGGGGACTCCACCCCCTCCCTGGGCAGCTGATTCCACTGACTGACCACTCTCTCTGGGAAAAACTTTTTCCTCATGTCCAGCCTAACCCTACCCTGCTGCAGCTTGCAGCCATTCCCTCTTGACCTGTCGCTCATTGCCCGTGAGAAGAGACCAGCACCAATATCTCTACAGTGCCCTTTCAAGCAGTTGTAGAGAGGGATGAGGTCTCCCCTCAGCCTCCTCTTCCTCAGACTAAACAACCCCAACTCCCTCAATCCATCCTCATAAGCCGTGTTCTCCAGGCCTCTCACCAGCTCCGTGTCCCTCCTCTGCACTCGCTCCAGCACCTCGATATCTCTCTTGTGCTGAGGTGCCCAGAACTGGACACCAGTTCCCACTGAGGCGAGGCTTTGCTGTTGGTTCATCTGAGACAAGCAAAGCCCTTCGGTAGAAGGTGTGCAGAGCTGTGTCCGTGAGGATGAGCACAGGCTCACGCGTCCAAAAGGCGGTAGGAGATCATTGTGCCCGAGCATCAGCCAGTGAGACAGGCACAGGTGACCACCCTTTGGGCAGACAGAGGCTTCATCCCTCACCAATGCTGCTCCCCTCATCCCTTTTCCCCACGCGTGAAACACCTCATCGGTCCCTGGTGAGAAGGGACAGTGTTTGACCTGAAGAGTGTGCTGTCCCCTGGAGAAATGGGCAGAAGAGGGGAGGGCGGCTCTCTGCTCCTCTGCTGCAAATCCTGCTCCATCTTCTCACAGGTTTTGCTGCCGGGGGGGCAATTAGACATTTTTTTGTTCCAGGACATAAGTGCTGTGCTGCTGTGTCCCGTTCAGGTTCCATTTACTTACTTTCTGTATGAGCAGTTTCAGGAATAAGGATTACATTGGTGAACTGGCAAGTAGATAAAAAGTGGGCTTTATTTACATGAAAAAGAGCTGGTTGCAACCTACTTGACTTAAAGCTGTTAATAGTTAACCTGCCCTCTAAGAGCCTGGTGGGAGGTCTCCAATGCATCATACCCAGTTAAAAGCTGCTGACCTGGTTCTACCTAAGGGCTTCAGTCTAATTGATCTGCCCCAAATGCTACCATTTGTTGCCCCCCCAAAAAAGGAAGTTTGAAAAAGTATTTCTAAGAGCCTGATTAGATGAAAGCATAGTTATTGTAGCATCCTGAAACACCGGCACCAGGAATGGATTGGTGCAGCGCCTGTCTTTCGGCTTATGCGATTTTCACTGTCAGCGAACTGGCCCAGTTCACGGATGCCGAGCTGCTGATGTCTCCTCTGATTTCTTGGGTTTTGTTTTATTTTGTTGTGTTGTGGCTTGGTTCTTTAATGTGGATCACCTGAAGGGACCAGCACTCGAGGTGGGGGCTCAGCCTTCGTGCCCGTTCAGTCCTGAGCTCTTGTGGGGAGTGTTACCTCTGGGACAGCAGGGGAAGGTTTCCTAAGTGAGAAATTAATGGAGGAGCAGCATATTTCAGATGTGCTGCTGGAAAGACATCAGAGAGCAGCAGCATCTGGTGGCTCTGTGGCAGCTGTGCTGACAGGTTGGAGCTGAAGGAGTTTTTAAAGCAGAGCAAGGGAAAGCTAGTTCCTTGGCATAACCGCGATCCAAAAGGTAGGACTCGTGGCTGTACAGGAGACCTCACTTCACCCTTTTCTAACTATCTGTGTTCAGTGATGAATGGACCTGGAGGAAGAAGAAAGTTTGTCCTTTGTGTAAGTTAGGACGAGATGACAGCACACAGCCCAGGAAGGCAGAGGCGGCTGTTTGCTCGGCAGTCGGCTTCCACTAGCTTTCCAAGGGGTGGGTTTGCAACCTTAAATTCCAGTTATCAAGAGGATCAAAGGAGGTTGTGCAATTTCCTAGAATGCTTTCCTTCAGAGGAAAAAGCTGAAAACCAGCCCTGTCAGTCAGCATTAGCCGGCTGGAAACCCCAGCCCTCAGCAGCGCCAATGGAAAGGGGGATTGTGACACAGCGCCGAGGGACCATCACTGCCCCAGCGAGGAGATGGCAACTGAGAGGTGGCGCTGCCTGCCCTCCCTTCCCTCTGCTTGCCAGGGGAGGAAATCCCGAATGAGGGATGTATTGCCCCAGAAGATGTATTACCCGCGGCTGCGGCTGAGGGCTGAACACAGAGATTCACGGCAGAATAATCGTGCCCTGTGGGTGCATCTGCTTGAGGAGCTGCCAGGGGGTGCCAGGGCAGGCGGCTGCCTCCTTGGTGTGATCCTCCAAAATGCTTGCTTGCAGCTACTCTGAAAGATGGTACCTCAGTCAGGTTGTCACGGGATAAAGAAAGGGCATTTACCCAAGTTTGGAATGTGGATATTGGCAAATGGCTACTGTAAATGAGAAAAAATACTGTAAATGAGAGAAAAGGTCACAAACGTCTTTCCATCACAAGCTACCACATGAGACAGTACTACTGAAGTAGTCACCGGCTCTGTGATCACCAGTCTCATCAGTCATCTGCTGCTCCAGGCGCAGCCAGCTTGGGAGCACACACCTGAGGTCCAGCCTCAAGAAAAGATGAAGGAATTGGTCCAGCCTTGTTTGTGAGGGTCGTGTGCCCAGCCATCCGTGGGTGGCTGCAGCCTGAACCTCACCCTCACTTCACTGGAATTGTCACTTGTGCCCTCTTCCTCTGCTTCACCGTTTCACCCAGCAAAGACATGTGCCTTGGAAGACAATGAGTAAAGGTGTACAGAGGGGTGGATGGGCAGCAACGCACCTCACCCTGCTCAGAAATGGTAAGCCGGGGGGCACCAGGCAGGAGCCTGGGCTTCCAGCAAGTTGGGCTTACGCCCAAGCCTTCCTCATTTACAGATGAAAGAAAATTGTGACAGGTAATTATCTGAAAAGCAGTGTTTTGGTTTGGGATTTGTTTGCTGCTTTGGGTGTTTTTTGTCTCTAGCAATTGCTACTGTGGGAAGCTGTGAAGTGCTATTAATGTATAAATGCAATCGCTTGGTCAGCAAGCAACATTCAGTTGCCTAAATATTTGCCATGTTCCAGGCTGGGCTGCAACTCCCCTGGGGAAGGTGGGGGTGTCCCCTGTGTCACCTCTGCCAGCCCCGTGCCAGCGCCCAGAAACCCGAGGTCACTGAGGTGGCCCTAAACGCGTATGGCCAGGCAAATGGGCTTCTCCTCTTCTGTCTTGCATTGTCTGTGGAGAGACAGGATTGGAACCTTAAGAATCCTTTCACACATAATTTAATATTTTTTTTCAAAGAATCAGCTTCTTTCTCACCAGAAGAAATCACAGAATGGTATCAGCACCATTGGATCATAATGTGCTCTTGTCACCTATCAATCCTGTAAAACTAAGAGCAGTCAACTCCTCATCCCACACTGACTCCAGAACTTCTCTTAGTGCTCAGGCTGCAGCAGGGGGGGTGATTATTAGACAAAGTCAATATAGTATTTTTTTTCTGCATTTGTGGATGCAGTGCAAAGCTGGGACACATTAATTAATCTGGTACCCTAGAAATTAAAAAATCAGAAGCAAAAGGAAATGAATATGGGAAATAGAAGGAAATGTGTCTTGTTGAATTACTTTCACAGTCTGGAGGGGCCTCTTTTACAGCTCCAGCTGCTGACACAGCATTTGGGCAAAGCCACATGTTGTAGACCTGGCCCCTGCTACTGCTTGTTTCACAGGAAAGTCCTTCTAAGGTGTTGACTTAATTTTGCTTTCCACATAGTCAGTATTCAGCATTTTTCCTTTCTACAAAGGAAGGTCTTCAGGATGAAAAAAGTACCTAGATGCAGCATTGCAATTGTGATTGCTAGTGCCTGACAGCGGGGAACCGTCTGACTGCCCGTGTCTGCACATGGGTCAGGCTGCAATGCCTCCTCCTATGGAATGGCACACTGTCCTGCAGGCAGTGCTGGCCTGCAAGGTGTAAAGAAACACCTTTTACCCGTATCCAAACCAGAGTGTTCTGTGTGATAGGTGAAAATCTAACAAATTAGCACAAGTAGCCCATAAACCCAAGGAGACTAAACCACGATACTTAAAGGCCTACACTATCTTTTCCCCGCCCAAGTTTTCATTTAACTCTGAGTGCTGTGTCCTTTTCCATGCAGCAGAGAGCCAAGTGACTTTGTGTTCAGGAGAAGGACTCTCCCTTGGGGAGTTTAAAACAGTGTTGTGCATTTAAGGTATTTTGCAAGTAGATCGACCCCATGAGGTCTGTTTGTGGGCATTGCTCAAATAATTTTTAATGACACTTCCCAGCACAACTCTTGTGTTTAAAATGCAAGCCTTAAAATAAAATAACAGTTTCTCTCCCCGCCCCCTCTCCCTCAGCACTTTCTCAGTGTGTTTTGGTGGAGAAGGGAGTTTATTTTGGTTGGGTGTAGCTGGGTTTGTTTTCCCGCAGAGGCTTCGGGGTGGCAGGGGGAGCGGTGGGGGGTTCCCTGGCTCCCAGGAGCTGCTCCTGCCCTCCCCTTTGCTCCCCCTCGCCTGCTTCTGGGGACCCTCCTGCCAGGCAGCCCCATCCCTGCTCTCCCCACAGAAAGGGGGCGAGGGGCTGTCCGGGGCTCTCTCTCGCCATGTGCTGTCCATTTCCTCCGCAGCAAAGGCTGAAGCGTGTGTTTTTTGGTAATCCCCTCGGGTCTCCAGCGGTCACCTGCCACCCCATCACTGCTGGCTCCCTCCCTGTCTCCCCTGGCACCACGGGGTGACGCCTGCCCAGCTACAGCGACTTTGTCCCTGCAATTTATTCCTGCAGTTGGGGGATAAAAATGCTACAAACAGGAATCTGGGTACTGCTGGAAACCAACCTTCCTGTGCCGCCCTGTCGTCCCGCAAGGCCTGCTAAACCCACAAGAAAGATTCCCATTAGTAAATCACTATTGGATCATTAAACCTTTTTAAGGCAGTATGTGCCTTACCGAGAGAATGAGGATTACGACACAGCGTTGGCTGCTGCCCACTCACAATCATGGGAACCGACCTCGGCAATAAATCCATGAATTATCTGGCTCACTTTGACCGGTTCTCACGCCAGAGCAGCTCCTTTGATGTGACCGTCAAAACCCAAGGATACCCTATAGCGGTAGCCACCAACAAAACAATAGAGGAGTAATAATTCAATGCCTGCCTGTGTGCCCAGCTTTTGCAGTGGAGTATTTCTGTGCCCGTGGTTGAAATTGGAGGCAAAATAGAGAAGCAGAGACCTTTTTTCCTGTGTATTACCCTTTAAGGGAAGAAATGCTGGGCATGTTAGAGAGATATTTTTTGGCTACCATTGATGTGCATGACTTTCAGCTAAGGGAAGGCTCCCTGGTGCTGTTCAAAATCAGTCAGATCGTTCAGAAACAACATGCTCTTAAGGCCTGACGCTGCAGAGGGACTAAGGATGTTAGACATACTCAGAGGAACTATCCCACTTCAGTGGGACTATTCCTATAAATAGAGTTTTCCATGCTTTCAAGCCCCTGCCAGTCCACAGCTTCAGAGGATGCATCCTCTGTCTGATCTGTAGAAGCGTCAAGCTCCTTTTGAACATCACAAACACGCCTGCTCCTTTCCGTGCTCCTTGGCTGCCCACCTGTAAAGTGGGACCAGCGTAATTTAGTTTCTTGTCCTTGAACTTGTCTAATTAATCCTCAGATTCCAGGGAAAAGATTGTCTCCAAACTCACGTTCATCTGGTGAGCACCCCTCACTACAGTCCAAGGCCCTGGCCGTCAGCCCCCAATTAAGAGGAGACAGTAGTTGTCCTGGGGCGTGATGTGGAAGAAAAACTCCCTTCAAATTGTATGACCTGAGGAGAAACAGAATTTATTAAATTACTTTTAACCATTCCTTTTCTCCCTCTTAAAGCAGGATGAGCAAACTGCAATGGAGAGTAGGTAGAAAAAAATGTAAGATACCTGATTTTCAGAAGAGCTGGAGTACCTGCAAGTATCCCAGCAGGGGGGGAAGGAGTAAGCGGGGGGCCGTGCTGCTGGAGGCAGTAAGTGGGGGTTTGTGCCACCAGGTGTTGATGTGCCAGGAGCCGCTGCCATGCGCGGGGTGAAGTGACTGGTGCTTCGCTCTGCTCCAGCCCCGGGGAGGGGAGGTGGGTGCGGAGGGAGCAGGGACACCCCGCAGGCTACAGCAGGATGCTCCACTTGCGCTGACCCCAGGCCAGGGTCCAAACAAACCCAGAGCTGAGACTTTCTACCCAGCTCAGGGTAGAGAACGGACAAACTGCAGACTATATGCCACAAAACTTCATCCTGACGGCATGAGGGAGGCGTTTCTTGTCTGAGGAGAGGGGACGACCACTGCCGTTCCATTGATTTTGCTGGGTCTCCTGTGCAGAAGGGCAGCGTGCGCAGTGCCAGCTGTGCCGTGTAGGGACATCAGAGCCGCCGTCCTTGTCAGAGCAGCCCCTGCAGTGGTGGTGGGGCCAGGGTGGGTGCCCAGCACCAGGGCTGCAGAAGGCTCCCTGCCGCGTCCATGCTCTGCCGGCCACCCTGGCACGGCCTGGGTCAGCGCTGCTCCCTGTGCCAGGCAGCGGGCAGCACCACGGCCCCAGCCTGTGCTCTACCAGCAATTTATAGATGCTTATTATTTCCCTGCTTCTGGGGGAAGCTGGCACCTCCCCACTCTGCTTTCCTGCCAGCAAGACAAAGGTTGGGCACAGCATAATGACATTGTCAATGCCGTTTACTAAAATGTGATCAATCAAAAGAGCATGTGGGAAACAAAGCATGGAAAAGCAGAAGGTAATGATCGACTGTAGCCACAAGGCAGTAATAAAAGAGGTCTAGAAAGCAGATTTTCAGCGTGTAAGTGAAAAAGTTCAGGCATTTGAAAGGATCAGAGCTTTCATAATTTCATGATCAGAGCACTCCATAATAGGACACAGCAAATGCTGCTGTAAAAGAACTCTCTAGAAGATGGTCCTTGGATAGTATTATCTAGGTCTGTGTGTGGTAACCGAGTCTGCACCAGACTTTCGTTACCATCACCATAAAATGCCTCAGTTTGGATAAAATAATTTCTCTTTAAACACAGTTCCAAGTAAATTTTCCAGCTGTACTTCTGAAGGGGCAGTCCCTAGCAAGATCTGAAATGAGCCTGTTATAGTGGTTTTGTTTATCTTACTGTCCAGGAGATGCTGCATGTCAAATCTGTACCTAGGAAAGAGATTTATGGTGATGGTTTACGGAGGCAGTATTTTACAGGAAGGATCTTGGAGAGAGATAATAAGAAGGGGGGGGAAAAAAGTCTGGAGAACGGATTGTGTGTCTGAAGACTGCTTTTTTTTTTTTTCCCTTCCATCTCCAGCAGCCTAACAAACACTTTGCCGTGTCTGTGTCCTCGGGCTGCCGTGGTGACCGCTGCTCTCCTGTCCCGGCACAGACTGCTCCCATACTCCACCAGTCTCCTGAACCAGTGCGAAGGAACAAACCCAGGCTCTCCCTGTCTCCCCGGGCAGAGGACAAGAGGAAATGGACTCAGGTTGTGCCAGGGGAGGTTCAGATTGGACATCAGGAACAATTTTTATGCTGAAAAGGTTATCAGGCCTTGGAATGGGCTGCCGAGGGTTGAGGCACCATCCCTGGGGGGATTCAAAAGAGGGGCTGACACAGTGCTGAGAGACGTGGATTGGTGATGGGTTGTTGTTTTTTATCAGAGTTGGGTTGATGGTTGGACTGGACGATCTCAAAGGTCCCTTCCAACCCAGACACTTCTGTGACTGAACCCCAGGCCCTGTGCGGGGAGCTGGTGAGATGGGACCCAGCTGCCACCTGGTGGTACCTTCAAACCCTGCTTTCATCAGTGACCGGAGGCTCCTCGCCCTGTGGGGGAGAGCATGAAGTTGTACTTGTTTATGCCCACAAAAATATAAGAGGAACAAAAAAAAAGTAAGGGGATAAGCGGCCGCCAGAATGTCCCGGGAACAGAATAAATCCAATGGCTGACTGGCTGTATGTTCTTCGAATGGAAGTGAAATATGAGAGCAAGTACAAAATACACCTGTTGAAAGTCAGGCAAAATTGTCACAGGCAAGATATCCATAGGATTGGCAAAAAGCTTAAAAAGCAGAATTAATGTAGGGTTATATCCTAAAGGAAGTAAGCCAGAAAGAAAAGTTAATGCCAGAGGTAAGCGATCAAGTTCTGATGTGAAAGCCCCTCTTCCCAAATTTTCCAATAAATTATAAAACATAAGAGTTAACAGTGGTAAGCAGAAACTCAGCTGCTGGTTTAAATGGATCTATAGTTAAGGTACTGTCTTACCTTGTTTCTGCTGCGGTGCCTTCCCCACAACCTCTGCCGTGAGACCGTCACGCTGTGGAGGAGGAACAGAAATGAAAGTGAAAATACTTGTCATCCTGCATCTCAGAATGTGTCACAGTTAGCAGCAGATTCAGCTATGCTTTGAGAATCTCATGCTTCAAATAATAATCACCATCATCATCTCGATGTTATATTTGTTGGAAACGCCTCTGTTCTGGCCTGTAGCAGCCACGTGCCAGGTGGCTTTTGGAATGAGCATTTGATTGCACTGTCAGCCCTCACCTTTTCTGGGGCTTTGTATGCCAATGTCGTAATTTACTTAGGATTTAAAAGAAAAATATCAACAAAGATTCTATGAAAGATGCCTCTTTCATCTGGTAAAAACAAGTAACCTCTTCCTTCCCTCCATCCTGTCTGTCTAAGGCCAGGAAACAGGCAGTCAGAAACTGACGTAGCTCTTCAACCCATGCTGAAGACGAACACTTATCCAGGACTCTTTCTGCCCTGGACCAGGACACCTTAATCACACTGGGACCAGAAGTGGTCGGACACCAGCAAGAGGATGCGGGGTAGATGCTTGTCCTCTGAGCGAGGGCAAGTTTCCGACCTGGCATTGGGCTGAAAAGGGATTGGGAAGGCCATTGGGCCTGCAGAGACTATGCACAAGACTGGGAACTGCTCTTTCTTTGTGTGCAAAAGCTATTCTGGTGATTTTTTCTAGGTTTCAAACATCTTACAAATGATTCTCCTTTCTCAGGTGACTCTAAAGCTAGACTCATGGTGCTAAGAGGGTACAAACATACCATGAAAGAATGAGTAAAAACCAAAGGAAACGCTCCTTTTGTTTCTGTTCTGTAAAACCATATATGTATATGTACCTTTTCTGGGGAGCTAGTCAACACCTGAAATTCACTTTAGCTGCTTCTAAAATGACCCATCGTTTCCTGAGGTAGAAAACAGTAACTTCTTCCTCCCTTGGAAAAGCATTTCACTGAGACCCCAGAGGGAGGGGGTAATCTGGGCGCCTTGCACAGCTACCTTGGTGCAACTCCCGTAAACTGGCAACTACAGGGAAAAGCCCAAGAGAAAACAATAAAACTCAGACTTCTGGGATGTTAGGAGACCCACTGCGCCTTTCCCCCGTGATGGGGTACTTGTCCAGCCTGCTCTTGACAACCCCCAGCCACAGAAGTGCAGCAGTTCCCCAGGTTACACCCTTTGGTCCTGGTGCTTAGCTCTTATTGAGCGCCTTTTCTTAACACCTGAGGGGTGATGGCAGCCCTGTGCTGAAAGTTTGCAGAAAGTTTGCTTTCTGCCTTAAAGCAAAGGTGATCCCATCCCTTTGCACTCCCTTGAAGCTTCTTTGTCATTAAAAGACACAGTGGAGGGCCGTCGGGATGTCTCCTGAGCCATTGCTGTCTGCACTGGAGCGCAGCCCAGACCATGGGATACCTTTGGCATGCCCAGGGAAAGGCAGCCAAAACCATTAATTCCAGTGGGGCTTCCACATCAGGGCAGAGTCCTCCTGCACAAAGCGGGCCCTGCCGATACCAAGGCGATAAGGCGGGTGACGGCAGGGCCGAGGCTCGCTCCTGGCAGCAGGAAGGGTCCCTGCTAGAGCACGGTCTGCCAGGTACGCTAGCCCCACTTTTCCAGCCTGAGCTAAATATTACTGGTTTATTATCAGTGTGTCTTGCTTTACCCGCAGTGGTGCCTGGGTCTGGCAGGGCTGGAGCCCCTTTCCCCAGCAGCCGGCACAGTGTGTGCTCAGTGTCTGCAGCTGGAAGGGGCTGGTAACGCACACGGTTTGGCTGCAGCTGAGCAGCGCTCCCACCGCCCCACGGCTCCCCCCAGCGCCAGGGTTAGGGCGGGTGTTAGGAAGAGATTTCTGCACGGAAAGGGCTGTGAAGCCTTGGCAGAGGCTGCCCAGGGCAGTGGTGGAGTCCCCATCCCCGGAGGGATTAAGAAGCCGGGCAGACGTGGTGCTGAGGGACACGAGTCATTGGTGGGTTTGTCAGTGTTGGGTTGGTGGCTGGACTCCGTGATATGAAACGTCCCTTCCTGCCCTGGCAGTTCTATGATTCTAAACACACTGGAGAGGACAGTCTGATGGTTCTCAGGTGAGCAGACACCACGGAGAAGTGCAGGGACAGAGCAGCATGGGACAAAACCTTCTCTGGGGAGGTGGCCCTGGGGAGAGGCACATGCACAGCAGTGACATCACAGGGGTCCCCCCGCCACAGCTCAAAGATTCATGACAGCACCCAGTCACCCTTCACCGGTGGGGGGAGGTGTGGGGGAACACTCTTTGCTGCCGCAGCAGCCAAAAAACCAAGGAAAATATGGTATTTCTAAGTGCTGGCCAGCAGCCTTGCTCAGCAGCAGCCCCTCTGCTGGCTCCTGGAAACCCTGGGGGTGAGCAGGAGGGGTCCATAGGCAGTTTTGTGAAGGGAAGACTTCCAGGCTTCCCCCACACCTGCACAGGGAGCTGAGACTTTGCACACTCCCTTCACCAGTGACTCCTCCGAACTGCCAAATGTGCCTTAAAACTGGCTGCTGGGCAGCAACAACGGTGCCTGGGGGCTCGCAGAACAGCCGGCTGGATGCTCCCTGAACTGTAAGAGCAGCAGCAGAAGAGCGGGGAGAATCCGAACACTCAAAAGTGAAAGAAAGGGCGGGGAGAGACCAAAAAAAAAAAAGAAAAGGAGGAGAAAAATTTGACTTCCCTGACCGGGAATCGAACCCGGGCCGCGGCGGTGAGAGCGCCGAATCCTAACCACTAGACCACCAGGGATCTCCGTAGTATTACTCCACCCACGACTATAAGACCTAAAGCAATGGCCACGCCTCTGCATGCCCTTACTATTAATATTTCTTTTGTGGCCCGGGCGGTGCCATGTCCGGGAGACCGCTGTGTTCAAAAAGGGACGTTCCATTCCACTCCAAGGACGGGGGTGCCGGCGGCGGGGTGGAGAAGAGGGAGAGGGGGCCCCTCCTGGGTGGGAGGCGGGATGGCGGTAGGAAGCCGGGCGGGACGGAGCCCTCAGCGCGGCGGTCCGNTGTGGGGTTGTGGGTGTCTGGCCTGCAGGGAGAGCGACAGGCCTTGCCTTGGGTGGGAGCCCGTGGCTCCGCAGAAGGAAGCTAGATTGGGAGTTCGCTTGCCTTGTGCTGCCGGGGCCTTCCTACAGGCTAGGTGTGAGTCTGTGACTGCTTTCTGTGGTGAGGCTGCTGTGAGAGCAGCGAAAACCTTGCCATGCTGCGGATTACATTGGCATAAGCGCTTTTTCCTCTGGCATGTGCATGTCCTGAGCCCAGCAGATGTGAGCTGTGCTGGCAGATGTAACGCTCCCTCCTTAAACTGCGTCCGTGACGGGAGGGGTTGCTCCACACAAACAAATTTCTCCACTTCTCAGACCCTCTGACTGACACGCATTGTATAAGAAACCTTTTCCATTTTCAGAGAGGTGAGCTCCAGACTATATGCTTGTGAACTCTGCAAAATACATTAGCTTATCTTTAAAAGCTTTAGAGTTTGAAAATAAGGCGACCGCTTTCCTCAGGTTTGGGCGTTTGGTTGCTGACTGGAGTCCCTGTTCAGCTGAGGGTTTGCTCCATCCCAAACCCGTCACAGCAGCAGCCTTGGACAAAATGTGTATCTTGATCGTGATGGAGCTTTGGTCTAAACTGGACAATCTTGCTGTGCCATGAGGCAGATAACTTATAAAACGTGAGGTTACGCTCAGGCGCTATCAGCTACAGCCCGAGGTGCCATAGGCTCCAAGAACTGCAGGTCACACCTGTGCGGCCATGGCAGCTCCTTTGGTAAGACCAAGGTGTTTGAGGGCTTGGGGAGCCAAAGCCGTGGGGTGCTGGAGGCAGAACACGGCTCAGACTGAGGCCACCGCAAAGAGGGGAGGTGGTAGGTGAGAGAGGCCGCTTGGTGCCCAAGACAGGCTGTGCCCCCTGCGGAAAAGGAAGGCAAAGCGGGACCTGGTTTCCTGCGACTCAGAACCTGCAAGGAACTCCAGCCAAATATTAGGAGGGTCTGTACTGCAGAAACCGAGATAGCTTTAAAGGCATTTGTATGCTTCCCTAGGTCCACACTGTCATGGTTAAAGGCATAGGCTTCCCCACCCTGGGTGCTTCTTGGGTGGGCTCTGGGGGGTACTGGTTTCCGTGTTTCCATGGTGGTGGTGCCAGCAGATCTGAGACAGCAGGGTTAAAACCGGGGTGGGTCTACACTAGCTGCATTGGCAGTGCTGAAGATGGTGTTACAGGAGGGTCATTGCCACTGTTCTCAGACTGCCCCTGTTGTGTGACACCACAGAGGAAGGCTGGAGCGAGCCCCTAGTTTTCAAGCTGCCTGAGCGACAAAGTACTGCCTCCGCCAGTTCCAGAGAAGCGGCTGAGCCTATGAAAGATGGGATCTCATGGCTGATGGTGGAGCAGGCAAATGTGTTTTGTCCATGCCTTAGGAAACATAGATGTAGAAGCAAATAACTGCTCTATTTTGCTCAACAGTTAGCAAGTTATTTTCAATGTGTGTGATATAACATACTAAATTTCTGTTGAGCAGTGAAGGGCTTGTTGATTACAGCCATAAGAGTAGTGGAAACTCTACTGTGTGTGCTAGAGGAATTTTAGTGAAATAACAAATATTTTCTTATGGATGTGAGCCCAGGTTGTGGGGGGCTTTAAGTCAGGGCTTAACCTGGGCTGACCACTAGACCACCAGAGAAGTAGCACTGAGAGTCATATGCTGGCTAGTTATTTTTAGAAGTAGCTTTCTTCTCTGTAGCAGTCATGTGCACTGACAAAAGATTACGCCTTCCCTGACTTCCTGTATCCGACAGAGAAACACATCGGTGAAACTGCCAGCGATTCAGCCTCCTGCCAGCCCAGAAGCAGCCAGCGCCGGTGCCTGCATCCCTGCATCCCAGTGATGCCAGCTGGAGAAGGATGGTCCTCCCAAAAGCGCCAGGGAAGGAATGTCGGAGGCCGATGATTCTTTTCACATAACACAAGGGCACCGCGGTGTGTCAGTTACACCAAGTGAGTAGTGTTCAGTGTCAGAGCAGCACCCCAGCTGTTGGAGTTTGGTATGCAGAGCTGAATTTTGGAACCTGAACAGTCAGAGCGATTTCTTTAGGTGCAGGCTGTAAAGCATACAATTAACTTGTCTGTTCTATATGAATACATTACATATTATTATTACTTTAATTTGCCGTGTTAATTGATGTGTGACAACAGGCTTACTATGTAAAAATAAGTAAGAATAACATCAAAGTAATGTGCTAATTTATGGAAAGTATGTTATTTGGGTATGTTTCCGCTATGTAATGGTAAGTACAAAATGTCTTTAGTACCTGGGGTACGTGCCTCAGCAGTAGTGAAAATGCTTGATTTGCACAGAAGCTGTAACCAAACTGAATACCTATGTGTGCATTTATGACTCTTCTCTTGCCTCAGCTGTGTATTTGATCTGCAAAGTCTTGGCATCAGCTTTTCTTCTTTAAGTTACCCTGATTTAAAATTTACACCATCCCACTTTCAGGGAGGTGGAGAGGAGAGGGAGGGAAAAGATGGTGCACAGTCATTTGCTATTTTATATTTAATTTCCAAGTATGGTCAGAATGGTTACTTAACTGTCAGATTATAATGATTTTCTGGGGGGAAGATACTGTTGTAGTTTATGTTTCTTATGTCTATCTTCACCATAATAGTGTTTTTATGGAAATAATCTGAGGAAGACCTTAAAAGGTGTTGTCCAAGTCTTACAGCAGTTGTGGTACTCCCGGCCCCGAGACAATCCTGCTGGCTGTGCAGGGACTGGCTGCATCTTCTTGTAGTGTGATGGAGCTGGAGGGAATCTGCAGTGTCATGTCTATATGCTCTGCAGGCCCGTCGCCTAATGCTTACAGACACGATTTTAAAGATCCTGAAGAAAAAAGGTGGAGTAACTCACCAGCAGTAATTTTATAAATGCTTTAAAAAGTTCTTCTAATGTTTTTGTTGACTTTCTGTTCTTTCCCCGATGTCCTATTTGATCCAGGAAAACCTTTGTCAGCTTTCTTTCTCAGCCTGTGTTAAAATGCACACAGTTCCAGGGCTTGGGGTGAGTTATGATGGTAGGGTGCTTCATCCAGTGTCCACTGACCTCAACAAGATACCTTAGTTGAAACAAATAGGACTTTTTCATCATCTCCTCATGCATCTCAGCAAATTCCTTTCATTTTTTTTTACAGTCTTTCTTCTGCAGAGCCTTTTGGAAGCAACTTCTGGTTTGCTCTGCTAGACAGCAGACCTGGACCCACAGAATCAGTTATTAGGGGAGAACTTCTTATAGAAATTTCAAGCTCTGGTTTCTTTCTCTTTCATTTTTGTTAAACTTGTAGACATTTTCGATACCTCTGTCAATTTGAGTTATATCTAGACAAGCCAAAGTTACAGGGTTAGTTGGGGACACTCAGAAAATTCATCATTACATAAACCAAAGAAAGCAGGCTAAAAATAGCCCTGTATTGTTACAGAAGTCAGCCCCCAGTGCATGGTAGGATCAGGCAGAGCCTCAATTATGCATAAAAGTCTGCCTCTATGAAACCTATTTTGTCACTATTTCATGGTGAATAATTGTAAGAGTAATTGGGAAAACCAGATGACTGCTAATGGAAAAAGAAAAGACTGGTGTCACCTTTATTTTTATACCTTTTAAAACTGGGCTGTTAGGGTAGCCCATGGGTGTGATTCTTTACAGCAGGTTGTTTGTCTTAAATCAATGAACCGTAATCCAGCCGCTGTGGCTGTTAAAAAAATGGCATGAACCACTCGTGAAGAGTGCACTCTTTTTTGTCTGCCATCGGTGTAAGCTGGTCTGAGGGCAGCCATGGGCAGACTGCGCCCCTGGCCGCTGCTGGCCGCTGTGGCGTGAGCAGCTCCGTTACTGCGCGCTCAGGTGTGCCTCGTGGAAGATGGAGACCCCTTCAGACGCTGTGCTTCAGTTCCCCAGGTCTCTGCTGCCTTCCTGCTGTTACTGTCCCCGGGAGTTTCTCTGAGAAATATTTTTCAAGGGTAAAAATTCACAATTTGGAAGTGGTTAACGTAGCGAACTTGCATTTGATCTCCATTGAAATAGCGCAGTTGGTGACAAAGCAGACCTGCCCAATCCCGAAAGGAACGAGGGCCGTGAATTGAAGATTCTCTCAGGTGACGAGATTCTAAGCTTTGATATCACAGACCCCATGTGTTAAACTGTGTTAGATCACTGGGAGTTGCCGTCCCTGAAGGTGTTTCAGAGTTGATTAGATGATGTGTTGAGGGATCTGGTGTAGGGGAGAACTTTGTCGAATGGGGCTGATGGTTGGACTCCATGATCCCAAAGGTCTTGTCCAACTGGAATGATTCTGTGATTTGCCAGGGCACAGACCAGACTGTCCAGGCTGGCTTCTGTCCTCTCTGCTGTAGAGAGGCCAGACCTAAATCAGGTTTATTTCAAAGGTGATGTGTGTGTATCTGTCTGTCTGTCTGTCTGGTGTTTGTTATGTAACAGACAGACAGGCATCCCCTCTTACTTCCAGACTCTGTGGAATCAAAGGGTGCATTGTGGCCCCCTCCCCAGCTCCTGCCAGCATGAACCCTGTGGGCTGAGCTCCGGGTGATCACCCTCGGTGCACACCCAGCACCCAAACCATGCTTCTGCTCCACGTGCTGCCAACTCTGCTGCTCTGACGGAGCCAAGCCGGGGTGCTGGAAGGTGTGTACTGGAAGTGTCTGGGACAATGGGAGTGCTGGAGAAAGGTGCAGTGTCTTTGATCGGTGTTGGAGCGGTGACGGACAGTGAACTGTTACCTTAGGACAGGGACAGCTTTTCCTGGAGCTGGAATCAGGTGTTACTTGCTGTCAAGAGCAGGGGCCTGCTCTTCTGTGCTGTGCTTTAGGACTTTAACCAATGTAATTTGGGTTTGCCCCTCTTGTGCCCGAGTTACAGACCTAAGATGCAGTCGCTGCAGCATGCCATCCCAAGGTGTCCTCTAAGCAGGAGACTGGTGTCCTGTAAAATAAACTGCCTCAGAGGAAAAATAAATAAATCCACTGCAAAGTTCAGTTTGATCTGGCAGCAGAGCAGCAGGTCTGGGGAGGAGTGGAGGCAGGCACTGTCCCAGCGGTGCAGGGGAGCGGCAGGAACAGGGTGAGGGGCAGTGGGGGGAGGCTGCTGTCCCTCTTGGAGGTGCATTTGGTACCGAAACCCTCACACAGGATTTGGAAACGGATCTTTAAGCAGCTGCTGGGTTAAAACAGGCCTCTGACAAGTACCTCTCTTAAGTGTTGGATTTGTTACATTCTGATGAATACTAACCCCCCCCCATTGTTATTGTGGGCCCCCTGTGCACCACGTGCTCTTTTACCTTGGGGCAATCCCTTGCCTCTGTATGTGCTTGTACCAGCGTTGTGTTACTGTAAGGTTTTAGGTATAGGGGCTGGGCGTCAGGCTTTTGCCCCGCACAGCTTGGTGTTTGAGGGTGTCACAGTCCCGCAGGCCTCTCCCGAAGCGCCCAGCCTTTCAGAGCGGGCACTGGCTGAAGGAGGGACCTCTTAGGCTGGCCGCAGCCCTGCGGGAGGGCTACCTGGAGTCACCTGGCTAAGGGAAGGGTGTTCCTGGTAGCCAGGGGCTTTGGGGTGTGGGGTGAGGTGCTGGCCGCCCGGGAACGGCAGGTAAGGCCTGCGGGCTGCTCGGTTTCCCGGGGATCAGCGGCTTCGGTTAACCTCAGCTCCCGCGGCGGGTCGTTATGTTTGAGTCCTGCCCTTGAGGCGTCTCCTCTCCAGGGGCCCAGCCCGGTGCCGGATGGAGAAGAACGCCATACCCGGCCTGATTTTTCCCCCCCGGTGCGGACGGGCATACCCCTTTCCCAGAACAGGGGTGAGGGGCCCGTGATGCTGCCGGGGCGAGGCGCGCCCTCCCCGCCACCGGCCCGCTTCCGCAGCCCAGAGCCCGGCGGGGCGGGGC
>VZTM01000140.1:297851-360462 GCA_013400555.1 Jacana jacana | reverse complement strand
CGCGGCTCGGAGCGGGCCTGGCCCCCGCCATCCCCGGCCGCCGCCCCCGCGGTGGCCTTTCACCAGCGGTCACAGCCCAGCGGATCGCGGATTGCTGTGCTGGCCCTCACGGCTTCCAGCCTCCTTTATTTCCTCCCTCCCCACATCTTGGACGGTTTACTGGAATGTTCCAGGCGCTCTATATATTAATTTCTAGCTCAGGTGATGGAGAAGCGCCGCCGGCTGCCAGAGGTGCCTCGGCGGCTCCTTTTCCTCTCAGCCTGTGCGACGCCCGCCCTCTGCCCCTCGGCGTCCGCTGCCGCGCCGGGGTTTGGCTGCGGGTGTTTGCGGTGCCAAGGGATGCGGGCGCTGCCTGCCCTGTAGGTGATGAAACGAGCTGATGAGTGCTCGGGCTCGGTGACGGGCTTTCACTTGGTGTTTTCACGCCAGTTACTATCCTGCCATGAAGTAGTCGTAGGTGTCTTGTATTAGCGCATAGCGATGGGCTCCTAAGAGAGGAAGGTGCCGATGGATGGGTTATGGTTTGTCTCGAGTGCTGTCACCCGGGCTAAGGGCCTGCCTTTGGATGTACTTGAAATGCATGTTGATGAACCCTCCCAGCATTTTGTGTCAGCATGTGTTTGCACGGTGCATTTTGGTAGCGTCCTGCGTTTGAATGGGCACGTAAACACATGCACACTTCAGAGGGTCAGCCGCCACGGCAGCGGAAAAGTATCCGTGTGTATGTCTGTTCTGAATGAAAATCACTTGATCAGGAATATATGTCTTTAAGTTGTGGTTAAAATATGTGTATTTTAGGCTGCTTTCTCTTCCATCCTTTTGCCTGGAAAATGTTCGTAAATATACACAAAATAATTTAAGGATCTAGGGAGGCAAGACTTGTATTAACGCTGATGGGGCTGGGGCTGCTGTGGAGAAATTGCTCTGGGATGGCTTTCCCTTTTTTATTTTTTTCTTTTATCTTGGGAGGAAATTCTGTACTTCACCAGTACCTTTTTCTCTTGTGTTTCTTCTTCATAACATCATACACAACTGCTAGGAAACCTGGTTTGTCTAACCCAGTCGTGAGGCCCAGTCTCTGAGTCTCACCCCTCACCTTGGCCCAGTGTCCCGTTCCCACCACACCAGCAGCCATGCTCCTGCTTGGATTCGTCAGGTCTTGCTGATACAGAAAGTGGTTCCTTTTGCAGCTGAAGGGACTTAAAATTGATTGCAACAGTCCTTGTCCCATTGTACAGGAACGTTTGTTGCTTCGAGTATCCCCGGATTTTGAAAGAGAAGAGTAGCGTTGGCTGGAGGTTGGCTCTGGTAAATATTTGGCTGGTTTATGGTCCTACTGCGGTGGGCAGCTTGCAGGTCCCTGCAGTGCTGGGGAGTAAGTGCCTCTGTTCAAACAGAGGTGAATTCATTGGAGAGGGGTTGCACTGGAGAACACTTTTATTCGAAAAGGCTGTTGGTAAAACCATGAGAAGGGCATAGAGGGGCTGCAGCCAGAGGGGTCCCTGCAGACCCCTGCCTGGGGGAGTGTTTCCAGAGAGGTGTGTTAGTGTGAGCCTCTGCAGCACCATCTGACACGAGGAATTGCTGCTCCCAGCAGCTGTGGGTGTTCACAGACAGAAATTGTGGTGGAAATAAGGGATGAAGGGACTCGATTTCCCATTGTTTTCCAGTAGGCGCTGAAGGAAAGGTGGAATGTAACCCCTGTGCAGAATGGAGAAGCTCCTGGTCCAGCACGGGCTTGTGCCCTCTGTGTCTCGGCGGGTGCCTGGCGCCGCAGCAGCAGTCGTGGTCCTCAGCTCTGAAGAGGTGCATCTGGTGTCACCACCCGAGAACCGGCAGCCGGGCATATCTCTTCCTGCTTGCCATGAGTAAGCCAGAGAAGTCCTTAAGGCTGTCCCAGCACCGCTCTTGCTCTAGTGAGGTGTCTGCTGAGTGGTATGGCTACTGGCCGTGGGGATGGCTGCCTGCCACCGCACTGGCAGCTGCTCGCTCCCTGCCACGAGGGAGCTGGGCCTGCAGACCTGAGCCAGGAGTCACGCTGCTGCTGCCACGGGTTTGTCTGGAGGGCTGGGATCATTGTCATGAATGGAGGAAGGATAGTGCCGTAGCTGAGGAGCGGAGTCAGCCTTGAGAGCAGTGGTTCTGGCAACCTCCTTTGGACAGGGGGAAAAGCAGGCTTGGAGAAACAAGTTGTGAGATCACTGAGTGCCAGGCAGGCAGGAGCGGTGCTGCTGCTGAAGGGGTCTGTTCTGAGCTGGCTGCTGGGTCAGGGGTGGGTGCTGCGGGCTGGAGGACCATCATGGTGTCTCCCCTCTGCTTGCCTTCGAGGGCAAGGCACAGGATGGCTTCCTGAGGGCTGCTGGCACTTGCCCTCGGGCTGCGATGCTGAGGGTAGTGGCAAGTGCAGGAGGGGTGAGTTACACCAGGTGTGATGCCTTGCTCTTATGCTGTGCTGCTCCCAGTCTCTGACCATGCTTGGGGAAATGGTACCAGTACCTCAGCCTGGGACCACGCAGTATCCTGGGTGTGGGCCTGTACTTAACTGAGACTTAATGGCTTGTCGTGGAACCACAGCCTATCCTTTGTGAAGACCTCTGGCTTGGGTTTGGAGCTGTCAATGTATAGAGCATTCATCATAATCTCAATAAGCCTTTCTGATTGTTATTTATGTTGGTTTTAAGGCGTGAGCTGTGCTTTCAGTTGCCTGTGCCTCAAATTCCACGTGTGATGTGGTATTGTCCCATGGCCATGACACCTAGAGGAAGCTGTCCCCTGCTCTTGGTCACTCTGTCCCTTGTAGTACTCGTGCATCATAATTGTTAGGCCCCCTTTTTGATATGCTGTAGGTAAATCCCACTGAAGTGCTGCTGTTTTTTTTCTGTTGCCTTTGTTATGGCTAGGATGTATGCTTTACAGGTTGGTGGGTTTTTTCCAGCATCCTTTTTGAACTGCAGGGCCTACAAGTACCCCTCACATCTAAGTGATGTGACATCAGCCTGGCTTATGGGAACAGAAACATCCAGGCTGAGCAGGGCAGTCACATCTGTCTGTACAGGCAAGATCTGTGTTTCTCTCTTGGTTAGTCTCAAATTAGGGTTGTTTGTTTTGCTCTAGGTTTCCTTAGCAGAATCTAAGAGCCTGTTGTTAATAGCTACCAATCTCTAGAAAGGAAATTTTCTTACAGTAGCCTCACCCATTAGTGACTGATTTTTGGGATCTTCCCATAGGGTTTCTGAAGATACCTGAGAGCCGTTTCCCCCAAAATCTAAGGCTCCCTGGACAAAGAGCTGTCCCCGTGCAGCAGGTAGAAGAAATCACAAATTTGTTTTACAGAAGTTCACAGTCACAGCTACTGCTTCCATGAACTCAGCCTTGTCTTAAGGAAAGGTAATTTATTCACCGACTCATTTTTCGAGTAACTGTAACCTTTTCTGGCAGTATCTCTTCATCTGCTGCGACGCCTGTCTGGGGTGGCTTCTTCTTTCTGTCCCACACGCCATCTGTCTTGTTTTCTGGTTAAATACTCTAAGCTAAGGCAGCAGATAGAAAAGAAGTATGAATATTTATGAACTATCACTGCCACCTTCCTTCTGAGGGGAAGAGGTGTGGATGGCTCGCTGCCTGCTCCAGATACCTGGGGGCTGCGCGGGCTGCTCCCCGGGGATGCTGCGGGGACACCTTGGTGTGGGCAGTGCCTGTGCGCCAACGCCGCCCATGCAGCAGGTAGCCCTCGTCACTCCTTGTGGTTGACTGTCTCCTGATGGGGTACTGCCCCAGTGCGCTGGCACAGGCTTTATTTTGCCATCAGCTTAAGAGCTAACATTTCTGCAGTGGTTCCTCAGTAGCTGTGCGGGGGGCAAAGGGCTGGGCTCCCCTGCCCAAGCCGGGTGTGATGCCGAGTGTGGGTTTGGGCTCGGCAGAGCTCTGAGGCCAGAGAGCGGCTGGAGTTCTTCCTTTGTACTTGCTTGCAGAGGTTTAGGTAACTTACAGAAGTGTTGAGAAGTATAAAAAAGTAATTTTATACATTAGGATTATTTGTGTGATATTTAGAATAGGTATTAAAAATTAATTATTCACTTGGGGTATGTAAGTAATGTTTGACTGTTTGCACTCCCTTCTCTCCATCCTGGCTGCCCATCAGACCTTCAGCAGTGAGGCTGCTGAAGGCTGATGGCAAAAGGTAGCAGCTGTGATAACCCAGGACATAAAATCCAGGCAGTTCCATCTCTCCCAGCTCCAAAGCTTCTAAAATGCAGGTGTTCTCTGTAGATGCACGGTGTGAATAGCGATGTCCTGGTGATGTCCTGGTGACAGGGAGTGGAGATTGTCACAGAGCAGAGTGCTGGGACGTGCCCAGGTGTGTGGTGGGAGGTTGCCTTTGCCTGTGGTGGGCCAGTTGCATGTGGGTTGGCAACTGGGAACATGACAGCCCCCTGGCCATCCAGAGGTGCTGGGTCAGTAGCTGGCAGTCTGATTAGCCATCGAGCAGTTATGAGGTGAACTAAGAACCACAAAGGTGTGACAGGAGTGGCTTTCTGCCCCTGTAGCAAGTTGTTCTCCAGCCCTTCTGCTTTGGTATCAGCTGAAGAAGCTTCATTTGAAACTTCAGTGGAGCTGGGCTGGGTTTTGGTTGAGGTGTGCTTTCTTGTGAGGGGTGAGCAGAGGGTGGGAGGTGGATGGCGTCATCACAGCACTGCACAGAGGCCAGGCGTGACAGGCAACTCGAGGTGACATCGACATGGGTGTTCTGATACAGTCATGCTCATGGGATAGAAAGTACAATCTCCTGTGCTGGGCTAGTGCCGAAGTTTTAAAGGTGGTCTTTAAGGTCCCTTCCAACCCAAACAATTCTGTGATTCCATGATGTGGTTGCTTATTGGGGCATGTTTGTTTCCTTAGATGAGGGAATTCAGGACTCCTTCTGGTCGAGTCCTGCTGCTAACTGATTGCTCAGGAGATAAATTTATAAGTGTGTTATTTGTTTTGAAAATTGGATTTCCCTTTGAAATGTGTGATTTCTGTTAGTACAAGTAACACATTGGTTGTCAACAAAAGAGATAAAAGAGCTGGAAATGAGTTTTCTTTTCCCTTGCCCTGTTGACACTGTGCACTGGGTGCTGTTGTGTGAGTAGTAAGTTTCAGTGTTTTGTCAACCCGTTGTGTCCTTTCCTGTGCCCTGCTCTGGTGAGTCCAGTCCTGGCTGAGCCTGGCAGGTAACAGGCAGGTTTTGCTGGAAGGGGACCGATCTACAGACCAAAATGGTACAGCAAGTACAAGGAATCCAGAATCTTCTCCAGACAGGGTGGGAGGAGTAAGTGACGTGAACCCCGTGGAACAGCCAGACCTTACTCAGCTGTGCATGTTGGTGAGTTCTCTGGGCTCCACGGATGCCCAGCTGTGGAAAACCACTGCCAGCCAGGAGAGCGGTTCCCAGCCCTTCTGCTCAGCTCTGGGTGTGTGTTGGATCAAGGTTGTGAGAGGAGCAAGGAAAGGTGTATTCCTTTCCTTGTTGTTCTCCTGGGAAGGACATGGGGATGCCATTCCTGGTGGGACAGGGCCCTGCTCCCCGAGCAGGAGCGTGGTGGCGGGGTCTGTGCCAGAGCCGGGAGGGGTCTGCAGAAGGAAGGGTGAGGGGACACCCCTTGCATCAAACCTTCTGAGGAAATGTGCATGTCCTTGTGCTTGGTAAATGTTCCTTTTGTTGTGTGGGCAAAATCACTGTCATCCCTCAGTAAATGGTGAGGGGCCTTTAAAAGCCCCTCCTCTGGCTGTGGTTTTTGGGTAGAGTTGTTTTTTTTTCTAGTGTCTAAAAACTTTGTCCATGGATATCACTGAAATCAGGACTTCATGGTCAGTACTGAGTGCAGTTTTCAACTCTTAGTTGCTTTGCAGTCAGCATTATGTTCCATTTTAAGTAAAGCTTTTACTCAGTACTGTGTTTTGTAAGTGTTGTTTGATTTCTTCATCCCACATAGTATTTGTTGTGAATTCTGTGATGAAAGAGCTGTGGATGATTATTTTCTCACAGAAGGGCTCTAGGGTGACAGTGTACTGTCTCACAAATTGGAATTTACTTTATCTGGCCTTGAAACATATCTTCTTGCTTCTCTTCACTTTTTTTCCCCCTTTTTTTTTAACCTGGGCCCAGCAAGCAGATGGCTTGGAAGAGCAATTTTGACCTGTGAAGCTCGTCCATGGGTTGGCGATTGGAAGGGCCCTGCTGTAGCTGTAAACAAGCGAGGACAAGGCTTTGTTAGAGGCATGCTGGGCAGTGGGACATGCTGGCTGTCACCAGCTGTGTCAGGCTCAACCCACGGTGGATGCAGTCAGCAGCCTTCCTCCTTGGGCCCCGGTTCTGCCACCGCAGGCTCAGGCGTTGCGAGGGTCGCTGGTGAGAGTGAGGGGTCCCTCTGAGTGCCCGTGGTACGGCAGCACAGAGCTCCAGGATGCCTCTTTGCCCGGGGATGGGGCTGAGGTGGCTTCTCTGGAAATGCAGCGCTGGAGGGATTCAAGCTAGCTGTAAAATTAGGTGTAACAGTGAATTTGACCCCAGCAGAAAGGCATACCTTCCTTCAGAAATGTGGAGTTACTTTGTCAGTACTGTCAGTGTGAAAGGTTACTGGCAGAAATGTTCATTTTAAAATCAGCCTGGTTTGCTCAACAAGAGCACCTCAGTCCAACAGTAATATTTAAAACACTGGAGTAATCTGTAAGTAAAATAAATGCTGCTGCTGTTTTACTGGAAAATTTCTCTACCTCTGGTTTTTAAGCATCAGTACTCAACCTTCATTCAGGTGTGGTTTTAACTTTTTGTTGGTTTGGGTTTTTTTTAACTGAGCCCTGAACCGCCTCACTGTCCGAACCCATCCGGAGCTGGTGGATGCCATCCCGCTGAGATGTGCTGGCAAAAGAGTAACCCATAGCTGTTCTGTATGGACCACCCCCTTGTTCTGCCTCTTCTGGGTGCATCCAGACAGCCTGCTGCCCTTATGTACCAGGATAATTCCGAGCAGGCTCTTAGCTGTGCACAAACACTTAGGGCACTGAAAGGCAGAGAAAACCTACTTTTCGTTTCTGGAAGGAAGCAGCAACTCTTCAGAGAGGTTCTAGTGAGGCAGGTACGTGTAACTGCTGTGGTACAGAGCCAGGGGAATGCAGTTGGAGGGGAGCTTTTGCTTTGTGTGTGATGCACAGGGACTCAGTATGGAAACTGCCTAATGTTGTGCAGGAATTTGGAGGTGGAGGAAGGACAAATGGTAATAAAGGCTTTAAGGATGTTTCAGGAGCGTGAGAAGTAAATCACTCTCGTTACACACCAGCTGTGGGAGTGCCGCCAGGAGGAGGGCAGTAATTAGAGGCATGGCTGTGTTTCCAGCAGCCCTCAAGCCAGGCAGCGGCAGGATTTACCCTCAGTGGCTGTAATTTCAGTGCACCCAGTGGTGCTGTTGTCCCATCCCCTGCGGAGCTGCCCCTGCTGCTGTGCTGTAGGGTCCCCTAGCAGCCTGTACCGCCACGCGCGGCAGGGCCGGGAACTGGAAAATAAGCAATTAAGGTTTGTGGTGTTAATTTTGCACGTTACAGATGCACAGGGTTTGTGTTGCGGTTGAACCGTTCAGTGTGTTCCTTAATGCACAGTGCATGCAATGTGACTCAGTGGCGGTTGCCACGGAAACCTGGCGGTTTGGTTCTATGAAGCGTGTTTCAGAGAGGAGAAGATTTGCATTGAGTTACTGAGAGTCTCCTCTCTGCACCCACCGCTGTCCCTTGGCTCCGGACAGAGAAAAAGCCATAGCCTGGGGGCTGCACGAGTCAGGGGCAGCTGGCAAAAGGGATGTGGAGCTGAAATTCTAAATGACCTTCAAGTAGTTCTTGGGTCTTGAGTTGCTCTTTGAAGTGAGGAAGCATTCAGATGTCAGACTTCCACAGCGTACTGTCAGTGGCTCTTAATTTCAGGGTCTTTTTCTAATAACTTGGCAATGATGGGTGCTTCCTAAAGCAAAGTTTCCACTAACTTTCACAGTGTGGTTGTGGCTATTGTTGGAAATGAACTTGACCTAAAAACTGGTGACCAGCTGTAATACTGCCTATTAATGGGTTTATTCATATTTTAACACTTTCTTGTTGCTTGGCCCTATTCTGTAAAGCATTAAGAATGTGTTAACTGAGTATCTTTGGGAATATTTACAAATACAAACCTAACTTTATGCTTAAGCATTTTGGGACCTGAGCTAGTTGTAGGCAGAAGGTGGCTTGTGGTACCTGTGACTTATGGTGCAGGTGTTTGTGCTGAGCATCAAGCCGCATCCTTGTGGTTTGGGTGACTCTTCAAACACGTCTCTCTCCGCTCTGTCTCTACTATATTTCCCACTGATATAAATGCTGGTTTTGGGGTGGGAAGGGAAGAGCTGAGTTTCCCGTGGAGCTGAGCCCATGTGTCTGTGTTTTGCAGTCCCATGGATGCTGGCCGTACCTGGGCAGCACTGACCCCTCGAAGTGAGTAGTTGTGGGTCCCACCGAGCGGGACGGCTGCTCCAGGAGCTAGGTGGATGGTTTCTGCCCAGGTTTCTGCAGCAGGGCTGCTCTCGGTGCCGGAGCCAGGGCTGGGAGTGGGTGGGAACTGGTGTGGGAGCTGCTGGTGCCCAGCTGATGCTGCAGGTGCTTTGGGAGGAGGAGTGTCAGAAGGTGAAGGGCAGTGATACCGCAGACTGGCCGCTGCTTGCTGCTGGGTGTGTTTTAACAGCCTGAGAGCGGTGAGCCAGAGCCCAGTCTCTTTGGGTTGTCACTCGGGCTGGCTGAGGTCCCCTTGATCACCACAGGGCATCTGCAGTGCGAATCCTGCTCCAGCCCCATGCCAGCCAGTCCAGAGGAACAGCTCTGGTGTGCCTGCTGGGCACGCTGTGATCCAACAGCCTTAACAGTGTCTGTGTGGGGACGCAGGACAGTTCTTCTGGCTGCTCAGTGGGCAGTTGGATGGTGAAGTTGGCTACCTGACCTGCTGCTTGGGAGTGGTGAGGATGGAGTGACCTTCTGTCCCTTTACTTGCCTCAGAGAGGGGGATCTAAGGAGGACATGGTCATGTCTGTTAAATCCTGCTATAGAATCCATAACTGTTGTCTCTGGCCACAGCGTGGTTATCTCTGTACGTCTGACCTTGTCAGAGCAGAGGTGGGGCTTCCTTTGAATTGTTTCTAACCAGACACTGAGACAGCAGGGAATGTGCTGGTGTCAACCGCCACATCAGCCGGGTGATGTTAAGGGGTTGCCTAAACTCTAGTTGATGTGTTGAATGTTCCTCAGTTTTTGTTCTTTAGAAACTGTAAGTGCTTGGTGTTTTGGTTGGATGGTGCTGAGCACAGACTGAGAAGTGCAGTGTGTGTGTGCCTGCACCTGCACACTCTGGGGAGGGGTAGGAGAGCATGGACATCTCTCTGTCCCCTCTGGACATGGTACACTGCATCCTCCTCCTGCCTTGTGGTGCCGGGACCACGATGGTGTACGTCGGTTTAGGATGTGACTCAGAAATGCAAGGCAGCCTGTGTCAGAGGCGCCTCAGTGTGTGGTGTGAGCAGACTTCACTCCGCTCAGCATCTGCCCCAGGAGAGGAGGGCACAGAGGGACAGCCGGCTGCACTGCAGGCACAGGAGCAGGTTTTGTCATAACTTTCTGGAGTGACCACAAAGTCCTTCTGGATCTCAGTCTCACATGTAAAATGAAAGTGATGAGCCTGACGAGGAGTGGTTGAAAGGCATAACTTTTTAGGTAAAAGTAGCAGGAGTTCACTGGAATCTCGATTACTTGGAACCAGCACCCTGCAGGTTCTCGGATGTTTCTGTTGTTTGGTGTTTTCTGTATTTCAGTGGCTACAGAATTCATTCTGTTTATCCCAATGCTGATGTTCTTCTGCTGCCCTGTACCTTTTGTTACAGTATTCGGTGGGCAGAGGCCGGCTGTGCCTGGAGGTGCAGGATTTGTCGTCAAGACTGGGCGTGCTGCCCATACCCGTGTGGCGTGAGGGGCTGCAGCTTGACGCTTACCGGAATGGGGTGGGCTGGAACGGAAACGAAGGTGTTCATTATTTCTGAACTTCTGCAGCACTGTTCTTGACTGAAATCAGCTACTGGGGAACATTTCTTTTTTCAAACAGCACTGCGCTTCTGGGTTCGGTGCCACCGCTCTGCCTATGACAGTTCACACTGGGCTCTACAGGGAGTTTCTGCCTGGTGACTGCAGCCAAGTTACACAGCAAAACACGTTGTTCCTTACGGAAAATGTGCCTGGTGGTGTCCAGCTGCCAGTGAGGGAAGATTAAATCCGGATGGTTTTCTCTCTCGTGAACCCTTACCAGCGATGGGGGATTTCTGGTGGCTCCTGCTTCCCCTTCCTGTGTGTGACACAGGATAGACGGAGTTAGGGAGTACAAGTCTCTCCCAAGCCAGGCAGGAATAGTTCCTCTGGGGAGTCCCTTGGAGTTGAATCAGGTGGAGCTGTTCCTGTTGCGTTTCTGAATGAGGAATGTTTTGATTGTGTAGATTCTCACTTATTTTGTTGGAAGCGTTCCTGTGGGCAGGCTGCCGCAGATGCAGTTGGTGAGTGGAGGGTGATCTAAGTTCAGGCTGTTGTTACTGTAGTGGTAGGGTGGGAAATGCTTGTGCTGCTGGCAGAATGCACCGCTGTGCTGGGGATAACAACCTCCTCAGCACTGCACCCAGCGCCTCTGCCTCTGGTCCCCTTGCCTGTCTTATCTGCAGGTCTTGCCTTCTCTGACCTTGGTGGTCCCCAGGGTACAGTAGCCACGTTGAACCTCTCTCCTTTTGATGGTGGAGAACTGGTGATACTGGTCTGTGTTTAGTCTGAATGGGAAGTCCAGAAATCACTGCTGCATACAAATTTATTTTCAGTCTGGTAGTTCTTGCATTTCAATTAGTTGGGGATTTTAAGAGTGCACCCTTGTTACAAGAAACACAACAGGCTTAATACTTTAAAGGTCAGAGGAGTTGTGTGCATAAATAAGGGTTATTCACCTGAGCAAGGGCTGAGTCATCAGCCTCAGCTTCGCTAAGGTGAACTCCCCTGGGTTAGTTTAGCACCCTCCAGTTCTGTATCATGGACTTCTTTATAGAGCTCATTAATGTTTTAGAAATAACATTGCACTTTATAAATGTGACCTGTATAATTCTATTAAGGAAATTCCATATTTATCTTAAGGTAGCTTTAGAATAACAGTGTTTTGTCCATTCTGCTGTCTCTAATAATGTAATCAGTCTGTGCTGTGTTTTACTGCCTTGTGCTAGAGCTTTTCGGAAAGCACAGTCTCACTTCTAGCTAGGTCATTCCGCCTGAAGAGTAAAAGGCTGGTAGCTGACTCTGCTCTTTGCTGGCCGTGCGCTCCAGAACCTTTCATCTTGCGATGCTGCAGTGTCTGTTGCGGACCTTTCCCCGTGGTGCTGGCCCAGTGAATCCCGGCAGGCTGGGGAAGCGGTACAGCTCCGCCTGGCTACTCCTGTCCCCGAGGCATTCACGAAACGCTGCAGAGCTTGGTGTTTCTCAGTCGAAAATGAGAACACACCTCCTCTTCTGAGTTCACCTGTCCTGTTGCCGTGTGGAAGGCGTGTGTGAGGCTGTGCTGCAGCTGCAGGTTCGTGTTTGTTGGTTGGCATCCGCGCTCGGGGTCTGCAGACAGCGGGGACGCTGCTTCAGGCCCATGAGTTCACTGGAAATGCTCCCCCTCTGTCTGTGATTCCTTCTGCAATTCCTTATCCTGTTTTTAAAAGTACTACGTGCCTGTCTTTCATTTTTTGGGTCTTAACCCTGGCTTGATGGTGTGACCCTTGTAGTCTCTCTGAGTGTGTTTCTGGGGTCGGGGCTAGCGGGTGACCGCGGGGGGCTGGCTGTGGGTCACACCCCAGCAGAACCGCTGCCCAAAAAGGGCCGGTGGCAGCTCCTGGGCGCTGTGTGGCAGCAGATGGGAGTGTGGCAGTGTGCATGGGGTGGGCAGAGGGGAAATGGAGAAGCACACGTAAATCACCGATGTCGTGTGGGATCCCCCAGCAGAGAGTGGTGACAGTGGTGTGCTGGGCAGCGTCCCCTTTCCTGGGCTCAGGGGGTGTCCCTGTCCAGTCCCTGGTATAACCATGTTGCTGGGCTCACTGGGAGTGCTCTGCCTTGACCTGCTCCATCTTCCCAGCTCTGGAAACTCTGTGCTCAGGCCTCGCCTTCCTGGGTTGTTTCTCACAGTGTGATCCCTGCCGCCATGGCTTGCTGTGAACCCCTCCTAAGCTCCAGGGTACTCCCCTGGACATACCGTCCCTAACACTTCGGCACACGTTTCCTGAAGGAGCTGACAGTGCCATGTAAACCTCGGCCCTCAGAGGAGCAGGGCTTCCTTCGGTGGGTCTTGACTTTCATTTCCATGCCTGTGCCCCAGAGACAAATAGAGGTGAGACTCTGCTATCCATCCCCAAAGCTTGTCAGTTTAAATTTTGCACAGAAAATACCAACTGGTGTCTCCTCCCTCGTCCTCCTGGCTGGTGGCTGAGGTGTGCTGGGCTGAGGCTGGTGGGAGGTTGCTCTCCTGCTCTCTTTGGAGTGTGTGGAGGAACTTTGTGTCATTCAGTTCCACATTTACAAAGTAGGGAATCCCAGCATTTTCCTGCCTTGTGGAAGGTTGAGAGATAGGGACTCTGCTGGGGGGTAAAAGTCTATCTAGAGAATTGCATGATCTTGACCAGTTTTTATTTTCTGTGTGTGTCTCTCCGGGACCCGCAGTGGGCGCAGATGGCCAGAGACAGGCTGTCAATCCATCGAATGTTCTAAAAATAATCAGATATTTCATTGGCTTCTGCATCACTGGTGCTGTTCCTGTGCGGGGCTCCGGGAAGTCCTGCTTGCAGCGGGGGATGGATGGCGGGTGCTTTAGAGCCGGCAAAGGCACCTCTGGGTGCTAGCCCCGGGGGCAGCAAGCCGGGTGGCAAAGGGCACCTCTGGGTGCTAGCCCCGGGGGCAGCAAGCCGGGTGGCAAAGGGCACCTCTGGGTGCTAGCCCCGGGGGCAGCAAGCCGGGTGGCAAAGGGCACCTCTGGGTGCTAGCCCCGGGGGCAGCAAGCCGGGTGGCAAAGGGCACCTCTGGGTGCTAGCCCCGGGGGCAGCAAGCCGGGTGGCAAAGGGCACCTCTGGGTGCTAGCCCCGGGGGCAGCAAGCCGGGTGGCAAAGGGCACCTCTGGGTGCTAGCCCCGGGGGCAGCAAGCCGGGTGGCAAAGGGCACCTCTGGGTGCTAGCCCCGGGGGCAGCAAGCCGGGTGGCAAAGGGCACCTCTGGGTGCTAGCCCCGGGGGCAGCAAGCCGGGTGGCAAAGGGCACCTCTGGGTGCTAGCCCCGGGGGCAGCAAGCCGGGTGGCAAAGGGCACCTCTGGGTGCTAGCCCCGGGGGCAGCAAGCCGGGTGGCAAAGGGCACCTCTGGGTGCTAGCCCCGGGGGCAGCAAGCCGGGTGGCAAAGGGCACCTCTGGGTGCTAGCCCCGGGGACAGCAAGCCGGGTGGCAAAGGGCACCTCTGGGTGCTAGCCCCGGGGGCAGCAAGCCGGGTGGCAAAGGGCACCTCTGGGTGCTAGCCCCGGGGACAGCAAGCCGGGTCCTTTCAGCGTCTCATGGAGATGTAAACTCCTTACCCTTCGGGGCAAGGCGTGTTGCTCTTCCTGCCTGAGAAGGGAGGGAAAAGAGTGGGGAAATGATAGAATTTGATAAATTCATCAACATTTTTGGAGGGCTTAGGATGCTCTAGTCATGTATTTATTTTTAACATTTCCCACAAAAAATGCAGTTCCCTTCCCCTTTGTTTATCCTCGCCCTTGGAGCGTCTCCCTCTCCTGCTGCTCCCAAGGCAGGGTGCCAGGAGGCTGCTGGGACTGGGGGCAGCGCTTCAGGAGGGTGGGGGCAGTGGTAGGGGTACCCACAGTCACCAGGCCAGGCTCTGCCTGGGGTTATTTTATTTTATTTGAATTTTTTTTAAACCTTTTTTTTTTTTTTTGCTGGAGCATTCCCACCATCATTGCAGACTCCTGGTAGCATCCCCAAAACTCCCTGGCAGCAAGCCTAAACAGGCAAAGCCAGTATGCAAATACATGCTAATATAAATGAAGAAAAGAGCAATGGGACTTACAACAAAAAGTACAGTATATTTTTATGTATTTTGTTCTTTTTTTCATATAATTACTAGGTGCTGACATCGGCTGGATTTGGAGAGCAGCATGTTAACAGGTTCCTTACTTAAAGGCATTGTTTGTCCATCAGGGATGGTTTTCCTCTTGAAATCACCTAATAAAATAATTAATGCTGCTGTAGACATGTAATACAAGCTTTTCACTGTCTCTGCGTCAGTGTCGGAAGGGTTAAACTGAGCCTGAAACTGCCACAAAATCAGCTTTGTCATCCTTTGGGCTGTCTCATGACACGTCAGAGAGATGTCTGTCTCCCAGCACAGAAAAGTCTCCCAAATATGTACGTTGTTCATAGTCTGCCTGGTCTGGTCTATCTCTCTACCAGGAAACCAAGATTCATTTAAATCCTGTATCCTTACTAATATGTAATGCGGTTAATATCAGTGAAGAAGAGGTAGAGGGGAAGTGCAGAGCAGGTTTGCTTTGTTTGATGTGGCTTTAAAATATCAGTGACAACGTATAAAGTCAACGTGGCTTTTGTTCTGTTACTCCTTAAAGAACTACAAATTGGAACAGACCTTTCAGAAATACTAGTTTCCAGTAGCAATTAGTGCAGGTATGCTGTGATCCCCCAGCTGGCAGGCTCTTGGTTTTTTCCTTTCTTCTTTAGAGTCAACTGGTACATGAAACATTCTCAACAAAGGCAGTAAGATCAGAGGTTGTGAAGTCAGTAATTTTCAGCCTTAAATATGTCTTCCAGGAACATCACCTTTTGTTTCCTTCAAGAAGGTGAGCTAAGCAAGTTTTAAGTCAACAGGGTGGGACCTGGTGTTACATTATTTTATTGTGAAAATGTTTATTAATTGGATATGAGATCCCTGTGTATTTTTATTAGCAAAAGAAAAAAAGTATCACTGAATGTCTTTGTTATTTCTGGTCTCTGGATAACATTCCAATTTTATGGGGGCCCATCTCTTCTGAAAATACTTAAGGGCCTGCCCCAACAGGGCAGAGGAGGATGTGTTGAAGTTCCCGGGAGGTGTGTGGGACAGAGGACACCCAGGCAGGACAGGGTGTGTTGGTGCTGTGGGGGGTCTCTGTGCCAGGCTGAACACTGCACCTTAACTGGCGGAGGTGGAATAGCATTCTGGTTACAAAGCCAAAGCTGTCCCAGGCAGATGTGCGTTTCAAGAGCGACCGTCGCTGTGAGGCTCCACCTGACGCCCAAGGGGCAGAGAGACAGGGCTGGTTTGATGTGCTGGATGTATTCAAAACTGATGAGTCAGAAAAGTGCTTTCTGAAGCAGTGGACTTTAATTGCTGTGGACTGATGCTCCGTAAATGCCAAGAGAAAATGATGGTGAGTGTTTCTGATAGAATCTGGCATGGTATGTTCTTGGGCTTTTCGAGCAGATTAGTCTATTTTTGCTGCATTATCTCTTTTGCTGACATCTGGCAGCTTGTAGCTTGTGGTCCTTTAGTGCAGGGGAAAATAATGGGCACTGATTAGGTCCCAGAGGAATATTCTTCTGTTGCTGCGAATCGTCATTTCTGTGGGTTCCATTTGTTTGTTACACAGCCCATTAGGCAGAAAGGCTTGGTAGGAACTTCTGGTCTGAGCTGCACCGCTGGCACAGGGCGCTCCTTCCCAGGCTTCCTCCCCAGCGCGTGTGCCCGAGCTGCAGGGCTGGGCTGAGCGGGTGTCGGGGAGGGGAGAGGGCGGTGTGTCTCAGAGAGCAATCCCTGTGGCGTATTGTTAATTGCAGTCATTGCCAAGTGGTTCTGAAGCTCCCAACTTCTGCTTTCCAAGTGGCTCAGCGGGGCGCTCTGCAGAGAGGTGGTCGGGAGCCAGGGCTGCTGCTCTGCCCCCTCTTCAGCTCCTCAAAACCTCCCCTGGCCCCGACACTGGAGGTGGCTGCAGCTCCTCCGGAGAGCAGGACTTCGTCCTCTTTCTCCCTGTTTGAACCTGGGGACTGTTCACAGCAGTCAAACCGCTGTAATCATGGTTTTCTTCTTTACGTTGTTTTAAAGCTTTCTTGTTTCTCACTATTTTTCAGAGTTTTTATAAAGTGAACATAATGTGTCTTTCTGGCTGTACTGTTTGTACCGAGCATTTCCAAAGCTGCTTTTGATCTTCCTGTCTATAAAACACATGTCACCAGGAAGATGTTTTGGTATAAACTATTTAACAGCTTGCAAAAGATTTCAGTCCTCCCAGGGTTTTGGCACTGGGTGCTGCTCCGTGTGGGCTCTCCTCTCTGCTGGAGAGCCTGGCCTGAGTGTGGGCCTTGGCTTTCCTTATGCTACTTTCCTTATGGCCTTACTTTTCCTTATGGCTACTACCTGGCAAGCACTGACTAGTTAAAGTTTTACTTTGCTTTGTCACTGGCTCAGGTGCATTTCCACAGCCCTGTTGGTTCTTACAGGTGTTGTTGACGTGTTGATTTATGAACATCCTGTTTTGATATGCTATATACAGGGGACTGTGCCTGGATATGAGGTGCTGAGGTGGAAAGGAGCATCACGCTTGGCCCTCGCCCTGCCCATTTGACTGCACATAATGGAGACCAAGGAGGAGAAAAAGGAACGAAGACAAGGCTATTTTGCTCGGTAAGGTTATGGGCTTCATTTCAGTGTTGATTAAAATATTCTGCCTTTTTCACAAAGCTTTACGATTTTTCAGGTGTGTCTATAGATGAAACTGGTGCTGTATTATTTCTGTATCCAGAAGGTGCTTTCTTCTTGTGTTCCCTGTGTGGCAGTGATGATGTTTCTCCTTTTGGGTAGTGGAGATAAACTCGAATTGTAATTGTTGTTGGTAACACAAAGCTATTCTTGGGTGCTCAGCTGCAGATTGCACTGCTTTTAGGCTTCCAGCATCTAGTTCCTGAAGAGTGTTTATAGGAACAAGACATAAACACGTCTAAACCTAAAGTTCCTGTGATTTCAAATAAAGCCCGGACTAAGTTGCATTATCTCATGGGATAAGATCAGCTTAGAAGGGATGAGCTGCACAGACTGTATTATCTTTATAAGTAAAAGCAATGTTATTTTGTTCAGTCATTGTTATAATTTGTAACTCATGATTGGTGAGTTTTAAGAAATAAATGATGTTGGTTTCCTGGTAACTTGTGTGTGTTACTTCAGCGAGCCTGTAATCATCTCTGAGCTCCCATGGACAAGGAGAACCAAAGTTCACTTACTCCTGCGGGGACAGGACGGGAGGAAGTCAGTATGAAAAATGCTTTGACTCGGATACTTTCAGCACCGTTGGAGAGGAGAAGCCCTTGCTCTCTCCACTCTGCTAAATTTATTGAAAGTGGGCTGAAGCTCTGGCCCTGGTGCATTGCAGCCACCCGGAGACCTGCCTGTCACACGCCCGACAGCGTGAGGAGAAGATGAAGCCCTTCTGCATCACTGTTCAGGTGGTGTGTGGTGGTGGCTTGAGGAGGTCTTGGGGTGAAGGACATCTGCTCACGCCAGGTAACTTGCCTCCCTTTGGAGACGTGCAATTCTATGAGTGTTGACAGGAAGGACTGTTGCAGTTTGGGATTTGGGAAGGGGAAATGAGCAGTGGCACCTGTAGCAGAGGAGGGATCGAGTTGGGGAAAGCAGCAGTAGCCAAAGAGATCGTACTAAGGCATAAGGAATTTCTTCAGGAAGGCTCAGGCTTTGAGAGATGTCTGAGTTAGATGCTTTAGAACCGAAGAGGATGTCTCAAGTCCTTTCTGAATGCTGTCTGATGAACAGAGCAGAAAAGCCGCAAGAGGCTTTCAGCAAAGTCCTTGATATTTTATTTAACCTGTTTTGCTGCTTTCCTGTGTCATCTGTGACTATTCTGTCTTAAAAATTCCCAGGGACACTGTGTCCTGTATGGGCACAAGACATCAGGCAAGGGTCAGAGAGGCCTGAAATCAGTTCTTAGTTCTAGCACTTGGTTGCTACGTGACTTTGGGGACACCATCTGTCTCTTCCCTCCTGCCTTGCATCTTTTTTCTGGTAGGCTGCAGGCCTGTAAATGAAGTTCCTGTGCTAAGCAAACCCCTGTGTGACTTCTGCACAGGTGTTCTTGCAGACCCTGCAGTTAGGTTTTAACAGCAGCACGATGTCCTAGACTAAAGTCTAGCCCGCTCCCTCCGGTATGTGGGGTCCCCGTGTCTGCACAGGGAGTTGTGAGTGCTTTGCCTGGTGACCCATGGAAGTGTCAGATGAGTGAGTACCCGAGAGCAACGGGCAGCTCGTCCTCCCTTTGGTACAGTGTCCTTACCGGGGTTTTTAAATGTTTTGAAATTTAGCTTTTGACTTGATGTAGATGAAGTTCCCAGCTTAGCTGCTCGATGTTGGAGCACCGGGACAATTCAATCAGGTGTGGGCTTTGATGTTGTTGTCAGGTTTGGTTGGTTTGTGTCTTAGAATCCGTGGATACCTGTTCTGGCCTTAAACTGAAGCACCCGATTTTAGTCGTGTTTTGGCCCCGCGCTGTTTGTGTGCAGCCTCAAGCAGCAAGCCCAGCCCTTCCTGCTGTCTCCCCAGTGAGAGCAGCCTCAGCTGGTTCCCCAGAACAGTTAACCCCTCTGCTTCCATTGCTGGGACTTTCTTCCCCTTCTCCCGTAGGAGAATGCTGTTACATTTTGTGAGCCTGAGAGAGTAGCAGTATTTACAGAATCTGGATTCATGTGCAGTAAGCATTCTGATGAGACAGGGGCTCTCTCCCCACCTTTACGTGAATCTCCTTGTGTTTGCCTGTGCCCAGCTTACCAAGGAGGAGAATGGGAAACGGGTTAGACTTTCTGCCAGCAGGAGGGAACACTGTGCTCCCTGTCAGAGGGTGGGAAAAAGGGCTCTGCTCCAGCCAGGGCTGGGGAGAAGGCTCCTGGGAAGGAAGGAGAAAACACATATTCAACGCTGGTGAAATGAAATATTTTATAGCTATTCTGTGGACTGCATGAATGAAAATACACAAGATTTAATAGAAGACTTCACTTAGTGTGAGGGGAAAGGTGGCTGTGTTGTCAACAAAGACAAAGGCACTAACTGAGAAACAGGAGATGGTGGCTCTTTCCATTGAGATCCTGCTCAGAGAGACCCCCGTTCTCCCTTGGCAGAGCAGGGGAGCACAGGGATGAGCAGTGGCCTCACTGGCTGGCCACGTCCCCAGGAGGGTGGCTTCCATCAGAAGGCTTTTGGCCTTTCAGCTAGGGAAGTCCTGTCCCTCCCGCACAGCTGTGGCAGGGTGGTGCCCAGGGACTAGTTACACCGGCACTCATGGGAGGGTCAGCTGGGGAACGCCAGTGTTTGTGGTGGTCAGGATGGGGGGAGTTGGGGGCTGACCATGAACTGCTGGAGAGGAAGCAAGGCTAACGGGGAATAGCTGTCTGCATCTGTCCCCCTCCATTTAATGTTGTAAATAAGCTGCTTTAGACATTTATCCTTTCAAATATTTACAGTGTCTATATAGAGGGAGCCACCCAGCCATCAGATCTTTCCAGTACAGATCTTCATGGTCTGAGCGCCTCAGTTTTCCAGGCTCTCTTCCCCTCCCTATGGCATGTCAAGCTGAGATAAAACCCTCACCCTCCATTTTTGATTCTTACTGAGGGCAATTTTACCCACCGCATTTCTTGGTAAACGGCTTATTTTTTGCCTCGGTTGGCAAGAAATGAAATAAGTAACTTTTCAAACAAAATTGAAAGCTCTACAAAGCTTTTTAAAGACAAATTTAGATTCCTTATGCAGATAAGATGTTACAGCTCGTGGGAGTTCAACAGGCAAGAGGTAAAAGAGTAAAATGCAAGCATGAATTTATCTTATGCAATAGGTCCTTATTTAAGCATGCTACTCCTACTTAAAGACTATTCTGTGCAGTTCAGTTTTCTTGCCTGATTCTTCAAAGCCTGTTTTTTAGGCTCTTTTCTAGTGTGTCATTAGCTCCCAAATAGACCAATATTGCTCCAGCTCCTGCAGAGACCTGTCTCCTGCTGCTGGGAAGTCTGCCCTGATACCCAGGAGGTGAGAAAATAAAGGTGAGGTGATGTGCGGTGGCACATCTATGGGCATTGGGTCCCTGGCACTGCTGTGACACTTGATGCTTTTTGTTGTGGTGATGTGCCCTTGGACCCAGGTATCACTTGCAGATCCCTCTGCCCGACCTGCCTTTATCTTCCTTTTCTCCTTATGGAATGGAGAACCTCTGGGTTTTCCCCTGCTCGTCACGTAGCCTCAAGGCCAGAGGTATTTCCCCTTGTGAAATGAATAGCTATTGGCATTTTATCTTAATTTAAAAAGAAATTTCCAAAAAGAGTGATGTGTCACATGGAAGGAATTGCCTTGGCTATAGATTGGTCGTCTGCAGCGCTGAATGTACAGCTTGGAACTATTACTGCTTTGCTGTGGCAGTGTGTGAGACGGGGTGGGTTTGGCCAGGGGGCTCTGGGGGATGAGGGATGGTGAGGGAAGGGTCTGAGTCAGGTACTGAAGGGGTAACAAGAGGCTCTGCACTGGCACGTGTCCTGTCTCCTGATCTCCCTCCCTGAGAGCTACTTGGTGCTTTCCATGCACTGTATCATCTCTCTATGCTCTATGCCAAGTACCTCTCCACTGCCTTCTTAGCAGAGAACAGCAAATAGGTAGGGCTTTATTTGAATAAAATACTGCTTTTCAACAAGTCCATGGAGATGCTTATGTAAATTTTGTTAATAGCTACATCTCCAGCTTGTGGTGACTTTATCTGAAGAACACTCTGTAGAGATGAACTGTAAAACAGACTTACTTACACTGAGTAAGTTTTTAATAGTTTCCAGGGGAATTACAAATTGTATTTCTCAGTCTCTTTTTTTGGTCACCACTGAGAGACAGGTTTCTGAGTCAAAGATGAAGTGCTGTGTTGGAAGAGACTCTCACTGGGATGTGGTGCTTTTGAGTTTCTTGGATTTACATTGGTCGTGTTACCGTCGTTCATGGGCTGATGCACTCGGGGCACTCCTTTGGCCAGTCTTGGCGTTTTGCAAACTGGCAGGTTTGTAAGCATCTCACTTGGAATTTTTGGGTGTTCTGTTTTATTCTCACAGTCAGTATTTGCATGTTTCCTGTTCTTTATTCCTGTGGCATTGAGATGAAACGAGTGAGATGGGGTGGGTGCAGAGGTAGCGTGTGGCAGGAGAGGATGTGGGTGGCCAGGGAGGAGGGGAGCCTGGGTTGGGAATAGGAGCACAGACGTGCTTTCTGAGGGCAGCACGTGGGAACAATCCTGCACCTGGGACTGCAGAGGTTTTTCTGTTGGGTGCTGTTCTTGTTGGCTAGACCCTGTATATCCACACATCAGGCTTCCTGTGCTGGGTGCTGCCCGGATCCCCGTTTCTCCAGCAGTCCTCTCCTTGCCGTTGTTCCCGCTCTGCGGAGCCGGGGCGTTGGTGTTCACTCAGGTTTCCTGTAGCACTCATCATTTATTTTGTGCTTTTAGAAGGAAAAGTTTCCACACACTGTTCTTAAAACAAACCGTTGCTGAGGCTTATCTTGGGTGTGAAGAATAACCAGGCCAAGATCCTGGAGATGCTTACATTTTTTAAATGACTGTAGGAAATAATCCATCATTTCAGCTCATTGGTATAATGGGAATGTCATAGCTCTGCTTCCAGACATACAAACATTACCTCATGATGCTGTTACTGACACTAAAAGCAGCATTGTGTTTTACTCCCATTGTTTTAACCAACAACATGTATGGCCTGAGGCATTTTATTTTCCAATAAAAGGCTGAAGGTATCACAGCCTCTGATTTGTGGGCTGCAGTGGACCTGATCTGCTGTGCTATTTAGGGTGTATGTCTGGGGTAGGTGATTTGCGATGTTGGATGCTGAGAGAAGCCATAAGCTATTTTCTGAAAGGTACAGCACTGCGGTTGGCCTTGCGGTGACTTCAGGTGGAGGGGTCTCGATGAGCAGCAGCCTTTCTGCCTGGTGCAGTGCAGCTCGGTGTTTCAGCTGCCTTTGCAACGCCTGTGGTTCTCAGACACTGAAGAATGTCTTGAATTTCTTAGACAGCAGCACCGGGAGCTTTGGAGTAGAGCTGGGGAGGCTGGTGGGGACCTTGGGGTGCTTGAGAGACACTGGCTGTTCATCACTCATAAATACTGGTGTGTATATAACCAATATGAAAGTCATCTTCTTGTTGTGGATGTGAACCTGGAGAGCAAGTGTTGGAGGGCAAGCAGAAGCTGCTTTGCCTGGGAGCGTTGCCGTGCAGGGGGATACTGCCTGTCGTGGGAATATCCTCATCCCAGGCTGCTGCTGCTTTCTGGGCTCTGAGCTTTCCTGTTAGCAGCCTGGTACTGGTGCGATGCAGGGTGAGAGTCAGCAGAGGAGCATGAACTACTGTCCTCTACTTGGCTGTGAGTCACAGGATTGTTCCCAGAGTGGATTCCCACCTCTGGGAAGCAGAAAGGAGGTGGTGGTTTCTGCGGCCTCGGCTCTTTCCAGTGCTTTCATTTTCCAGGGCAGCGGAGTCAGGCCGGGCTGAGGAGGAATTTTGTTACAGGACAGCGGAGTTAGTGGAACTATCTGGTGGGCTTTCTTCAAAGTTCTTCAAAATGTTCCTGTACCAGAAATGTTCTCTGTGGAGATGCAGAGCTTGCACAAGATGGGAAGCGTGGTGAATCTCCCCACTGGTTCCCTTCCCTTCTTCCCTATGCGCGTGAAGCAGGACTGGGAAATGGTGTGGGCTCTGCAGAAAGAGGCTGTTCTTAGGAAGGAGAAGAAAAGGCAGAGTTGCATGGTGTTCTTGATTTCTTTGAGGGCTCACAGAATAGACAGGAGAGTTTCTGTTGACATAATCTTCAAATTTGCTCTGCTCGGGGTGGGTGTGGGGCAGAGAGCACTCACTGACCCCGTCTTTGCTTTTCCCAAAGGGACCCTTGGGTGTCTCTTACCAGCCTTTGGAAAGAAGCTTAGTTAAGCCTCCCATTTAGAACGTAAATAGCTGCAGGCTAGGCCTGTTGATGTGTGTGGTTTGGGTAAGAGCTGCTGCTCGCATGGTTGTGATGTGCTTGGTGGTCCTGCCCTCCCTTCCCCGCGGCTGAGCTGCCTCTGCCAGCCCCGGCTGTGTGGCTCTTCCCGGTGGCACTGGCCTCTCGCAGTGCCAGGAGGGCGAGCTCTCCTGCCCTTAGCACTAGCTCAGCTCCCAGCCCAGCTTGGGAAGGGGTTTCTCCCACCTCGTCCCAGCCCCCCTGATGCTGGGGGTGGGTGTCGGGGTGGTTTGTGGTGGGCTTCCAGCCCAGCCTGGCACGGACTGGGGTTCCGGAGCCATGCTCCACCGCCCTCCTGCTGTCCCACTGGGGTCTGGAGCATCCCTCATGTCATGGCTGTGAGAGAGAATCCCCAGGGGAGCCGCAGGGCTAGTTAGGAATTTGGGGAGGAGGAAGAGAATGGTCCTTATGCTGGAGAACCTTTGTAATGTGGATGAGCCATAAATCACTTCTCTGGGTGTTTTCCTGTGGGACAGCAGTCTCTGGCTTGCAGAATTTCTCTTGTATAGCACTTAGGAGACTGATAATAACTCCAGGTTGTACCACTGTTGTTCTAGAGTGGCTCTTTTTCCTTCAGTAGGTGTAAACCTAACATTCAGCCGAGTTCACATTGGATTGGATTGTTTTGACTGCCCACTTCTGTTGGTTGCTGATGGTTGCTTTGGGTGACGCTTCTATAAATACATGGCTTCAAGGCCTTAATTACTTGCTTCAATCAGTCTTTAAAAATCAAATCTCCTGAAGCAGGAAATGCATCTGTGTGTTCAGTGTCTGTGCTAAAACGATGCAGTTTCTCTCTCCACCTGGAGCGCAGCAGGCGCTACCTGTCACCTGGGGCCCGGGAGGGTTTTTGTTGTTAAACAAGTGGTTTGTGTTACAAATGCTGCCAAAACCACTGTGGTTTTTTCCTTTTTTTTTTTTTTTAATCCCACAGAGTGTCTTAAAACTAGAGCACATGACTGGTCTCATGAACTGGTGCATTCACGTGATTTTATGCAGATGAAGGCTCGCGCTGTTAGCTGCAACACAACCGTGGCAGATCCTTGTAGGACAGAAGTTGTAGAGATGTCCCTGTTTCCCCAGCATCTCACTCGTATTCACAATCTACCTGAAGTGCTGTGGGACCTTGGGGACTTGCAGAGGGCGTGTCCTGCTCCCACCCTTTCTGTTGTGGTGGCAGAGGGGCAGACTTTTTGCTGTTATTTCCCCCTGCAGTGATTGTCCTTACCCTCCCTACCATAGCCATCCTGATCACCTGTTAAAAGTTTCAGCTGAAAAAAAACCCAAGCTATTTTTCAGTCAAAAATAAAAGCATAAATAATATAATATTTGAAAAAAAAAAAAAACTAGAGAAATTTTAAGACTTAGTAATTTGCACACATTTTCTCTCTCACTGGTGTAAACATAACAGTGGACCCAGTACACTGGTGTGGCAGTGGGGCTGCTGCAGGGGACCATGCTGTATCGAATCCAGGAGCTGCACTGGTCGGTGCCTGTCTGTGACTGTCCCTTATAGGCATGCCCTGCCCTCCCTTGTCCTCTTTACGCTTGTGGGTAACCATCTTTTGCTGCTGGTATTAGGAAGGTGAGCCATATAATTGTGTACAGAAGCAGTGATGAGAACGCTTCTCTGGGCGGAGGGGGATTATCATTCTCACTTGTGTGAAGCATCCATCCTACGGGGCAATATGGGTCATTATCCCAAACTCCAGAGTTACAGATGCCTCTTGTTCCCCCCAGTACCAGCATTGGGTAAAAAGGGTGCTTTTTGGAACTCTAATCCACATGACAGGACCCTCGGAACGCTTGGGCATTTCCTCTTCTGGCTGGGTGTCTGTTAGCAGAGCTCTGCTCAGGAGCCGTGAAGCTGCTGACCGCGTGAAGCAGGTTAGAGGTGGGCTGGAGATGCAAGCACAGAACTGATACCCGACGTGGGCTGGTTGAGATCTGTCTGTACTGGTGACTGACATGCTTTAAATGGAGCCTTTTCCCGCTGCTGTCCCAGTGCTTCTCACTGAGCTGGCGGGGGGCTCAGCACCCCTGTGCCCGGAGCTCCCATCCTGGGAAGCATGTGGGGACGTTTGGGTCATTCTGGCCTCCTTGTTAAAGTGGTGCTTGGCATTTAAAACCGAGGGTGTAAGAGAAGGAATTAACAAACAAAACAGCTGTCCAGGATCCTTTCCCTATGGAAAAGGTTTTATTAAGTTGTTGCTATGGTAGGGAGTGCTGAGCCCATCACCGTCTCTTCTGCGAAGTAAGCAGAAAAGAAGGGGATACTTTTTGCCTTTGAAAATAGGAAGTTTGTTAAGCTGTGTGGGAACACTGTATTCTGAAATTTCAAAAAATAAAAACTTTTATGACAGCTCAAAGCTCTCGAGTCCTAACCTGGGAAATGGTGATTATTTTAGTTATTTTTCCCTGTAAGATAAACATAAGAGAGCTTAAGTGGGTTATTTAAAACTCCTTGGTATTGGTCAGAAGACTGGGGGAAAAAATAACGTATTTTCATTTAATCAAAGACCTTTTCTCTATCAGAGGATTACAATGTCTTTAAGATTCCAGAAGAGCTTTACTGGAAGTCCTTCCCTGCCTGCTGCAGCCGATGGTGCCGGGGCAGGCAGGGGTGTCTGTGAGCCGCAGGCAGCGTCGGGCTGAGGAGGGACAGACCCTGACCGTCCCTGTGGCGTGGCTGCCAACTGACCCTGGGTGAGACCCGGCTGTCAGCCGGTAACGTGGAGGTTCCCAGCTGTGACCTGTGCTGCTCATACCAGAGCTCTCTGTAGCTGCTGTTTGTCCTTGGAGTGACCAGAGCGTGGGCACTCTCTGTGTCTGCAAACATGTGTTCTCCTTGGGAACTGTTTCCGAGTTACCTTTTTTTGTAGATTTTTTCCCCTCTACAGTTAAATCTGTCATTAAAAAACTATGTCCCATCCCTTACTGTTGCCTTAATAGTGTGTTGTAATAGTAAACATCTGGCCTTGTGGCTCACTCATGTCCAAGCCAGGATGGGTGCCAGCCTGGAACGGCTGGTGTCTATGGGGCCTGTGTTCCTGTGGGGTGGGTGCTCCTTGGTTTTAGGAAGTTTTCTCTCTGAAGACGGATGGTTTTGTGTTCATTCCTGTCGTGAAGTGACAGTGGCCAGGCTGAGGAGGTTGGGAGTGAAGCTGTAGGGTCTGGTAAGCAGCCTGGCTTCCTTTGGCTCATCCAACACTCATGATTTATGGGGTTTGAGGTGGCTTCTTGGTCAGGTTCCACCAGGTGGGATGGAGAAGGTTCCATCAGGTCAGGTTCCACCAGGTGGGATGGAGCAGAGCCATGGTGGGGCTGGCACCCGTGGGGCCGAGGGGAAGGTGGTGATGTGTGTACAGAGAAATTAGTACATATTATATTGAGTGCAGAGATTTAAATTTAGATGGAAATGGTTTAGCCTGAATGAAGTAATTGGGGGAATTGGGGGGGTGTCATTTTGCATACAAAGTAAATTAACAATTGGGAACAAAACTGATTAAGGAGTTTGAGTGTTTTAAAGTGTTAATCTTCTTGCATATGCGCAGAAATGGGTTAAAAGCTCCAAAAGCTCCAGTGTCTGTAGATGATCCGTTTGTGCTGTGCAGGATGTTAAGCTGGCTGTGTGCCAGATGCCAAGGCATGTTTTGGAGGATGCACATTGTGGAAAATTTCCCAAAAGGAAAACCGTGTCAGCTTCAAGATAAAACGAAGATTTCTTCTCCTTTCCCCATTTTTTTTTCCCAATACATATTTGGGAATATATATTGGGAATATATTTGGAGGGCCACTTTATTAGATGCTTTTGTTCTTAAAGCAAGAGTTGTCCATGCTGTATGATTTTTATTAATCTAATACATCATAAAAATCACGCCCTATTATCTTACGAACGCTTTAAGCATCCTGTGATACAGACCAAGTGCTCTGTGGTTCACTACTCCATATCAAACAAGCTCTTAGTTGTTTGTTGGGCGTCTCTGCTGAGTGTTAACCGAAATCAAAGAGAGTTTCTAGGGAAAGGTGACTGTCAGATTTCCATGTCTCTATTTTCTCAGTGTCCGAGTGGCGCAGCTTTGCTGGCTGTTTGTCCTCTCCTGGTGCACGCTGTGCAGAGCCTCCCCTCTCTCCTGCAGTGAGAGGGGTTCTTACCCTGACCCCGGTGGTTCTTACACTGACCACCCCCGTGCTAACGTCGTGGGAAGTTTGGGCTGCTTTATTCAAAAGATGCAGATTTATTTGTCTTTTTTAGGCAGCCAAATGCACTTGGGTCGGGTGGAAGATGGAGGAGGCCATTGCTTGAAGTCCTTCCCAGCCCTGTCTGCTCAGTCACTGCCCGAGCCCTTAAGCAGGCAGTTGTAAATTAGATGAAGTGAGCTCTGCTGAGCTTGTGTCTTTACTGCCCGCCCTGAAGGGGTGGCCACTCCAGGTGTTAGTCCTTATGGCATGGTTTGAGGGTGGTCGAGGTGTGTCAGAGAGTCTCTGCTCGCTGTCCTCCGCCTGGTGGGCGCCCCAGGGTCTCTGCAGCCGGGTCACGCTGGCCATGGAGAGCCAGTTCCTCTGACTCCCGTGGGGCTGGGTGGAAAGCCCCCCTGCCACCCTCTGTGCAGTGACAAGCTGAAAGCCTTCACTGCAAAACTCTTACTGGAGAACTGTGTTTGGACAGACTTAGAGAATGCCTTATCAGTTGTCGCTCAGAACACGTGAGGAGCTGTAAAAGGATGCCTCTGTGTAAATTCAGAAGAAATGTTTTGCCCGCCAGACCAATTAGCTTAAAAACCGCTATCTGGCATCAAAGGGAAATTACAGATGTGTAAGACACTTTCCTTGGAGACCGGGGTGTTTTTGCAGATAAGCTGATCCTGTCTCCTGCCCTCCCTTCTCTCTCCCTCTTCCTCCCAGCAGCTTTTCCCAAGAAACAACGAATCCCTCAGCTGCCACACTGAGGACCAAACGTCTCCAGCACTTACACCTTATCCCGCGCCGGAAAGGATGCAGATGGTTTGGCCCGAGAGGCAAAGCCTGACACTGGTCCCACTGAGGAGTTTCCTTCACTTATTTATTTGACCTTCAGCTCCCATTTGCTCTCATACCCATGAGCACAAGACTGAATGTTGGTTTTACTCAGTTTTAAAACTGACCAGAAGCACTTGAAATCTTGCAAAATAGTTGAAAAAGGAAATAATTTGACAAATGGCGTTGCTAACTCCCATCTTGCCGTGAGGGGTAGCAAACACCTGGGACGTGGGAGAAGAGCTGGTGAGACCTGCAGCCCCACCTTTTTCAGGAGGTGGTGGGTTTGGGATGGGGTTGGTGCAGGTGCTGGGGTCAGTGGGAGAGAGGGGCAAGGTGGGGCAGAGGGGTGGCCCCAGGGGATGGAGCTTTGTGTGAGTGCAGTGCCCCCTCCAGCTCTGCTCTCTGCAGCCCAGTCTCAGGGGCGCTGGGCCACTGAGTGTTACTGATGAGTTGCCCTGTGTGCGCAGGACTTGGCATTTGCTTCACTCAGAGCAGGCATGTAAAGTCAAAAAGCACAGAAAATGGTTGCTGTTATGCCAGAGCAGGTCCTAGAGCAGGTCCTGCAGGAACGTGTCCAGGTGGGGTTTGAATGTCTCCAGAGGAGACTTCACCACCTCCCTGGGCAGCCTTTGCCAGGGCTCTGCAACTCTCACAGCAAACAAGTTCCTCCTCATGTTGAGATGGAACTTTTTGTGAACAAGCTTGTGCTTGTTCCCTCTGGTCCTGTCCCTGGGCACCACTGAAAACAGACTGGCCCCATCCTCCTGACACCCACCCTTGAAGTATTTCTAGGTGTTGATCACATCCCCCCTCAGCCTTCTCTTCTCCACACTGAGAAGACCCAGGTCCCCCAGTCTTTGGGGGTTTGTGCTGGGGCTGGGCACAGGCTCTCTGCAGTGGGACTGGGATGCTCTGGGGCTGCTGCAGAAGCCATCGGTTGGGAATGTGGCTTGTTTGTGAAAAATAACCTTCCTTTGCATATGCAAATCCTCATTAGTCTAAAGAGAACACTTCGTTTGTTCTATAGATGCACTCACTTTTTATCTTTTATAAATGCCTGAGGGCTGTTTTGTGTGTAGCCAGGACCTGGTCTGTGAAGTCCCTGTCCTGCCCCCCCCCGTGTCCCGGTTGCTGTGGGCAGCCTGTGTTGCTGCTACCAAGGTCTCTGAGTGCGTGGGGAGCCCCAGCACCCCCCGAGGCGGCTGCAGAGCCAGGATCTCTGCTGTCAGGTTTGGGAAGCGTTTAAGAAATACACACACGTACACAGAGACAGCTTTTGCAGGACAGTCTTTTGGTGTTGGTCACACGTGGTCTGAGAAACCGACCCTTCTCAGACATCTCCAGCTGGATATTCTAAACTTAGGAACTGGTTTTAATGATTTATTAAAAAAAAACAGAAACAAAAGGTTATGTAGCCTGAAATGTCTTACTGCAACTCTAAAATGTCCTGTGTATTTATTTTTATGTTGTAGCCTGAAAAAATATGTTGATAGCATCTAAATATAAAAGGTGGAAGGAAGACTCTGTGAAATTCCTACATTATATTAATAACTTAATACCTTCTTTTCCCTTACGAAACTGCTGTGACATCTGGTCACTGTGTCCCGCTGGCTGGGACTCCCTGGTTGTCTGTTTTCTGTGTGTCATTCTCCCTCTGCACATGACGAAGGTTTTAGCCACAGCGGGTTTAGTGCTCCCTCCCAGGGGTACCCGGAGCTAAGGAGTTACTGTGCCCGCGGGGAGCACCTTTCCATGAGTTTGCCCTTGAGTGGGGTGTGTGTCAGGGACTCTTCACGGAGGGAGTTCCAGTGAGGCAGACCCTCTGCCTGCAACCTCAGCCTTCACTCCCGCTTGGCAAAGTCTGCACTGAAGGTGGGGAGTCAGCAGAAAGTTCTGCGTTAGGTTCCTGAGGCACCTTTCTCACTTGAGCTGGGCTTTCAGGAGCCTTCTAAGAAGAAAATACCCCTGTTGCTTTAGTGCTGAGTTGGAGTGTTTCTGGGCAGCTGGTTGAGACGTCTCTCGGAAGAGAAATGTTCCCGCGTGGCCAAGCGCTGCCCCTGCACTGGGGACACCTGGGGGCTGGTGGTGCGGACTGTACTGGGAGAACAGCCAGGGGAGGCACCAGTGGCCACAGGGAGGTGACCTTGGACAACGTGGGAAGAAATAACAAGTTTATATCAAAACAAGTAGCCTGATGAAGCAGGAGCAGTGGGCTGTGAAACTGCAGTGTTCGGGGCTGCATTATGATACGTTGTGATCTGAGTCTGGATTTTATCTGAAGCTTCATCTTGGAAACACCACTCAGTGTCTTGTTTTCGTGTTTAGTTGGATGGTGGTTTAAAACAAAGTGACTTTTCAGTGGTTTTTGTTACTTTTCCCCTGTTCCCCCTCCTCAGTAAACAGTAAAAACGTGATCACCTTTTTGGTTATTCTTGAGGAGATACCCTTGAGATGCTGATAGGGTTGAAGAGGATGCTGTGGGATAATCTGAGTTACCAAGGTACTGATGCAAAGTGTGTGGGTTTTACAAAGTTGTAAGGAATTCTGATATTAATTTATTTTTAAATCAAGTTAGCAAGTGAGTTGATGTCTCTGTAGAGGTTGGCTTCATCTTAATGTTGTGGGTTTTGTCTTTATGCAGATTGAAAAAGAAAAGGCAAGCCAAGCCAAACACCGAGACTAGCTCTGCCAAGTGCCCTGGGTCTCCTGTTTCCAAAACACCTCCTGAGAAAGATGATGAAAGTAAAGTTATTTCGGAGCAAATCAGTTCCTCTGAAGACAACTGTAAAATTGCTGGGGAAAAGGAAACTGTTCCAGACAAAGAAAAGAAAAAGAAGAAGTACAGTCAGCTGAAGGACATCAGGCGCACAGAACTTAAAAGATACTACAGCACGGGTGAGTTGCCTTCACGCCGTGGCGGTCTGAAATGTGCTCATCTTCTCTGTTAGTGGAGTGCCTCGTACTCGGTAGGCCTGCCTTCTACGGGTAGGGACTTTGAGTGTCCTTCCCATAGCAACAAACAAAATCACCTGGTTCCACATAGTCTGCTTCTAACTTTAGCACTGAGGTTAAAAACCAAACCCACAAACTCAGTTCTAAAACTCAGTGGTGTTACAGGCAAGGTTAAAGTTTATTATTGCATTTTATTTAGGTATTGGTTTATGATTTGTCTTCTAGTGTTTTATGGCATCAGGGTTCAGGTTTTTTTGGTGGAATTGTTTAATAAATTGTGTGCTATTTAAGACTCCAGTCTTAATTCATGTTTATTTTGTCTGTTGAAGTGTGAACAAGTGAGTAAATTAATGACATATTTTTAAACAAAGGGCTTGCATGCTTGAATGCTTTCCCCCCTTACTGTATCAGGGCCTCAGTTAATCACAAATCTCTTTTTTAGATGTGTTCTTGTGAGTAATTCAGAAAAAATCAATTTGTGTGTAAGTACAAGATGAGTCACACACAGGTGTTTGCAGTTCTGGGTTGTGATTTGTTAGATACACTTCAGTAATTGTAGATAAGATTTATGAACTACTTCTTCACATTTTTCTCTTGGTATCCTGTGGGAATGATGTTTTAGATGAAGAGCACTCTGGTTCCTTTTGGAAGGGACTATTTTTTAAGGCAGAGGTGGGCTGTGGGCAGTGGCGGGTGTCCCAGGAGCAGAGTTTTCTGCGGGCAGCGTGTGGGGTGGCTGTGATTTATTTACCAGGCTGTGATTTTGGGCAGGCTTAAATCTGATGAGCTGAGTAATCCAGGAGCTAAATGAAAACTTGCAGCTCTTTGTTTGAATTTCTCACCACACTGTCTTGAAATCAAAGCTGTAGAAGGAAAACTGGAGAATTGTTAATAAATGAAGCTGTGAGCTCTTTCTGTTTTGTAAATACACTAGTTTAAAAAAACCCCAAACACAACAAAATAGGAATTCCCATTGCAGTCCTTGTAAAGTGTGTCTGCCCAAGGCAGCTCCGTGGTGTTGATTTGTACCTAATGGATTTGGGGGGTGGGTTTAGGACGCTGGGTGTTCTTTCTCTAGTGTTTTCTGTGGCAAACACAGCAGCAGCAGGTACCTGTGTGGGGACAGGGGGGAAGGGGAGGCTGGTCCCTCCCGCTGCCTGCCCGTTGGTGCAGGGGTGGGTGCCATAGGGGTGTGCAAGGCCTATGGGTTCTGCAGAAACACACAACTTCTGCTGAGCAATACCAGCACTTGGTGCTGAGCCGAGCCCAGACCTGGCTGACCAGATCCTGGGAGAGAGGGTCTGAGCTGCTGATTCAACTCCTGCTGCCAGTTGCTCCTCAACAAAGCCTTAACCCAGCTGGAGTAAGAACCTTGTAAATTAGCGCACAGGCTGTTTTCTTCTTGTGTGGAAATCTGTTGGGTCATGGTGTCACTTGGGGGGTGGCCAACGGGTGGGTGGTTGCGGCCTCCCTCTGCCCAGATTCCCTTTTCCCTCCTGCCATCCTGGTGGTCCTGGGCAGTTTCCTGGGGCTGCTGCCCAGCCCTGCAGCCCCCCGAGGGGAGCAGACCGGTGTCAGCGCAGCAGCGCTGCCCAGCAGCCGGTGCCCTCACTAATCTGACGTAAATCCTGTCTCGTCACCGTTTCTCCAGAAATGGTCAGATAGTCTTGGGGCCGTACAGGGGACTTGTAGAGCAGCGTCAGGATCCCTGGGTTGCCAGGTTAGGTGGTACGTTTCAGGTGTGTGGTTAAGAGAGGTTTTACTCCAGCAGGAGGTGTGTGTTTGGCAGGTCCTGCTGGAAGGTGTCAGCCGCAGTGGGACGGTACTGCCCTGGCTGTGGAGGCTTTGTTTTGTAATGGTTGGTGCACTTTCGTGTGGAACTGGCTGGGAGGGATTGTCCATACACATCTGTCCTCAGTATTTATGTTATGGATGCATACACCTCAATTCTTTTTATTCTTCAACGTCATTTCTCCCCTCTGGGTTGTCCAATAGTCCCTCTCTCGGTTATGGTTAACCCTTTTGCTGAGTGTGCTTGCACAGAGGCTTGTGGGTTTTGGTGGTGGTTGTTTCCCAGTCACCCAGCTTTGGTGTAACGTTAGAACTTTAAGAAGATCTGATACAGGAGCCACTAACTCTTTTTCTAAATGCTCAGTGCGTTGGATGTAGCGAGAGCCTTGCAGAGGGTCTCTGTGTGCCAAGGCGGGGACGCAGACAGACTCCCTGCGCCTGACGGGAGGGACTGTCCCCGCTGCTCTGAGCCCAGAAGGGCCCTGTCTGTCAGTCCAACACAACAAAGACCCCTGTCCTCTGAACTGTCTCCTCTTCGTGCTTCACAGCACCGTGAATCCTTCCTTATTTGTAAGAGAAGCGAGGAGGGAGCATCACATCTCACTGCAGTTTGTTCCTGACACACCACGTCCCTGCAGGGGAAGCTGGTGGATGCGTGTGCCCGTACGAGTTCGTCAGTGCTGACAGTGACAGCCTTAGCCTGCCACTCAGTGCCATTCCTCCTCCTGGGTTTGTGCAAGGGATGATACTCTTGTCAGGAGGATTTTGTTGACTCAGTTAGCAGCTTCAGAGAGCAAGAATGAGGGCAGGTACAAAGGAGGGATGGAACAGGACATAGTTTGTTTCTTCCAAAATGAAGATCCCGATTGAAATGACAGCAGCATCAGAAGTTTATTCAGTTGTAGTTGTCTGTGTAGAATAACGAAGGGTCTGGAATAACGGGGTGCAGTTGGTGCTCGGTGGGTCAGCATCGGCTGCTGAAAGCCTGTGGGAAGCGCGAGGTGCTGGTTTCAGCTCCCTTGTTTTGGAATAAGAGCAAATGATCTCGGATCCCAGCGGAACGGTGGGAGGCCACCAGGTTCCGATCAAGCTGGAGTGTTAATTGGTGTTTACTACAAACTGAGGAAGGGCTGCCTTGGCCTCAGGCTGGGGAATTTGATCCCAGCAGTAAGTACCAGAAATAATGCCGTTGGTGCTGAAATTCTGAAAGTGTGGATGGGAATGTCTCGATGCTACTTGTGCTCATGTCTGGATTCCTCTGCTAAATCTCGTCCTGATGGAAGAGCTCCTGGCTGTTGTAAAACTGAGTAAAAGACAGAAATAAGCAAAGGTTGGTGTTCTGTTTGTAATCCTTAGCTGTTGCCCAACAAGTTGCCTTCAGGCCTGTAGTTAGGGAAGGTGGGTGACGGGGCCGAGACCTGCTGTTGGACAGGGGTGAAGCTTTGTGGGTGTATGACCCCAAACTAAACTTGGCCACTGGTGGTCAGTAAACTGGTTCCGCTTTCAGATGGGAAGGGAGGGGAGGGAACTGAAATGGGAAAGGACAGAACATGAAAACTGAGCCTAGTAACATGAAAATAAGGAAATTTTTTTAATTGTGTTATGAAGAAAAGAGAAACTAGCAATAATTTTAGGTCATTATCTGATGCCAGTGGTGGAATTGTCAGCAATTTTCTAGTGTGCATCTGGGCAGCAGGGAGGAGGAAGGGACTAGGAGGAGAAGCAATGTATTTGTATCCTCGGGGTGATCGTCTCTGCTCAAACAGTTAGAAATTAAGGTAAGCATTAGCTTAAGAAGTGTCATCTCTTTTTTAACTTGGCAGAGCAGCTTTTTGTGTAGAGCCCTTTAAAAAGGGTTGGTACAGGAATTTCATATTCCTTCCTCTCATTCTCAAATAGGCAGCCAGGGCCATTGCGTTTGTCAGAGCAGCACTGCTGACCTTACAGGCTGGGGTTCCATGCAGGATCTGAGACAGCGATGTCCTGTGACGTGTTCCCGGGCATCAGCAGGGCATGGCACGGCCGGGCTCCCATCAGCCACCACAGGCAGAACCCACTGTGTTCCCAGGGCTGGCTGTTTGCCCAGGGCCTGCATTTCTGGGAGAAGTGAGGGCTTGGGTTCTTCATTGTATTCAAATGCAGATGCACTCAGCATCTCTGAGGAGTGTCCCCGGAGGAGGGGAGGAAGCTGCGGAGCAGTTGCTCCCTCTGGCCCTCGGGGATCTCTGCCTGCTGGGGAGAGGCAGAATGTCCTCTGTGGCTTCAGACACGTGGTTTATGCTCATAAGATTTTTAGATTTTTAAGTCAGGAGCATTCATAGGGCGAGTTCATAAAGAGCACAAGACTGTTTGAATTCATACTGCAAATCCTTTGATCTCTAGGCAGAGCGTGAGGGAGTCGTTCTCGGGGACTCTGCAAGCTCAAACCTGGTATCCTCAAGGCAGGCTTCTCATTTCTCTTCTTCAACAAATTCCCATACTCTGCCTGAAATATGCTGTTGGAGGTTAACCTCAGAGTGTTCTGAAACTCAGAACTCCTTTTACCTGCATTTAAATGGTAATTAAGAGTTAAGCCAGATCTTTTTTCATTTGTAGCACTCTTGTTCCTGCTTTCCACACGAGTTTCCTCCTGTCTCTTGGTAGGAGCTCCCTTGGACAGCATTTGCCCCCGTTGTCCACTGCCTGGGTAGGCTGGTCACCGGCAGATGTGTATACTCCATGCAGGTGTTGGTGCTGTCAGCTCCCCCAACAGATGGCAGCTCAGCTGAAGGATGTCAACTACAGAAACCTGCTGCGGTGTTGAAAGGCAGGCGTCTCCTTAGATCAGACAGAGGTGGTCGTTCTCATTTTCTGTCTCTTGCCCGGACAATCTTTTCAGACACCCCAAGTCCAACTGTGTGCTCAGGAACCCAAATCTTACACAAATTCTATATCCTGTTTCCAGTTACTGCAGAAAATCCACGTATGGGAAGGAAAGCTTTCACCCCGCCTTGCCCAGGCCTCTGCTGGGTGGAGTTCAGTCAGAAACACCACACTGGGAATGAGAAAAAGCAAAGGCTGCTGTTGGGAAACTGTAAATTCCCCAGTATAGAATTCAAACTGCACGTTGTTTAGGTTTGGGTGGGTTTTTTTAATTTGAGAAAAAACACCAGATACACTTTTCAGACAAAAACAATGTGTAAACCCAGCCCTCCCGTACACCTGACCTCAGTTTCTTCAGTGAATTTACTTTGACAGTGAAAAGGCCTGGTGTAAGATGTCCGTTGGTTTCCTGTTGGGTACCATTGCACTGCCCAGGTCCGAGCAGGGGGTGTTTCTGACTTGCTGCCTATCCCTCGGGGGGGGCAGGCCTGACCAGGTGTTTGAGCCCCCTCTTTTTCAGATGTGCACCCGCCGCTGCAGCCGGTGAGTGGGAGCGGGGCTGGGACAGCAGCTCTCCCAACGACCCGGGGTAAGAGGGCGTAGAGTGGGGCTCGGACAATGGCTCTACCAACAACCTGGAATGAGAGGACGTCCCAAAACAGGGATCTGGCCACTGGGGCGGGGGCGTTCACCTGTGCTTGACAGGAGCTGAAAGAAAGACTTTTAATCTAGAAGTAATAATTTGAATGTGAACACCATTCGCTTCACTTTGAGATCATGGGAAGAGGCAGAAAGTGCTTGTGAGGCCAGGGTGAAATCACCCTGCCTGCAGCTCCACACAGGATGGGATTGCTGAGAGTTGTTAAAATCTCAGTCCCGAAAGTAGAAATGGCCAAAATTGTTCAGATCACCTGATTTGTTGTCCTTCTCCCTCCACTACCAGTCCGAGTAGGAGCTTCATGTTCCTGAGGTCTCTGGGTCTGTTTGAGTGGCTGAAGCAACACTGTGCTCTGTCCCTGTCAGGGTACCTGGTATCAGCCTCATGCCCTGATGAGGGAGCTGCCCCAGGAAGCCTTGTTTGCTTAATTCCTTATCAGGGCTCTGATTAGGTTACTCCGAGTGATAACTGTTCTCCCCTGAATTTATTGCCTTTCAGCCTTGTAACCCCCCTCAGGTGTTCACTCCTTGCTCCTGGTGCCTGGGCTCTGGTAACACCGTTCGGGTTCTTTGGACAAACTTGTCAGAGAGGCAGGACTGGGGAGTCCTAAAGCAGCCATGACGTAGAGAATGTGAGCAGACTCATACAGTTCTAAGGAGACCAGCGTTATGTCATTGCACTGACTAGTGGGTTGGGGGGGTTTGCATCTTAAAATCTGCGCTTGGTTTTCCTTCCTCCATCAAGAAGGGAGTGGTAGAACTAAGGAGGAGGACAGGATGTGTGATCAGAGATGCAGGGCAGAGCCTGAAGTGCTGCTGGTAGTGGTCAGCCTGAAACTGGGAAATCGCCAACAGAAGATGCTGGGAGTCTGTGACACCACGAACTGTCTGCACAGGGTGGATAACGACTATTTACTTGTTCACCCCTAAAATAACATTAATTAGGATGCTCACTGAAATTAAGTATAAAGCGCAGGAAAGGGAGTGCTGCTTTATGTGCCCATCATGGTACTGTGGGGTTCACTGGCACGGGACTGGTGTGGGGGTCTTGGGGAGACTGGGCAGCTTGGTGCACAGCATATCTTCTTGCACCTAGATGTGAAAGAAAAGCTGTCTAATTGGGATTATTTAGGATTTATTAACCTCTCTCGGCAAGACAAGGACTGAATTAGGTTTAGTCTAAGCTCAGCCTGTCTTGTGAACTTTCTCTCTTTTCCCTCTCTGTAGAGTTTTGGGGTTTCCCCTCCGTGTGAGTGTCTGGGTCGCTCTTGTATGTCGCCCCCAGCTGTGTCAGGGACCCCCCTGACCGGACAGACCCAGGCTCCTGCCAGCCAAGGACTGGAGCACGTCATGTATCTCCTTATGACACGCTGTGTTGGGCTGTAACTGCTCAGCGAGTAGTGCTTTTCTAACCCCCAAGCCCGGCAGCCAGCCCAGCAGGAGGACCTGCAAAGCAGAGTGTATTTTACAGGGGGAGAGGAACGTCCCCTCCCGGGTGGGCAGCTGTGGCAGAGGCGGCTGGCTGTGTCGCTGGGCTATTTTGTGGTTGTCTCGTGTCACAGCAGCACAGCGGTGGCTGTCACAGTCAGCTCTGTCACCATTCCGCCTTGCAGAGACGGTGCTTTGGAAGGAAGGTGTTCAGCTGATGGCAAACGTGATGAGCTCTGCTGAGAAGCTGCTGCTGTTGCATGTTGTTGCTCCTCCCGTCTGCGCACAGACGTGAACTTTTTCACCCTCAGCAGGTGGAACATCTTCACCCCTGTCTCTCTACATCTCTCTGGGCTACTTCCTCTTCGTTGCCCCCCAACCCCAAGGTCTGGCTGGTGCACGTGGGGTCAGTATGGAGTAAGTGTTCCGAACTGATTCCTACCGTGTGTGCTGTGCCAGGGCTAAGCCAGAGTTAGTGTGTCTGGAGACTCGTCTGCTCCTCCCAGCCAGACCAGAGGATTCGCTGGAAGGTGCCGTCTCCTTGTAGAGGTTTCCCATCTCTCAGCAGCGGCAGGTCGCGGGCAGGGTGGGCAGTTTGCCTGCGTGGGGGTGACACACGGCTCTGGTCAGCCTGCAGGGACTGATGTGGTGTCTCCTGAGCAGCACAAACCAGCCCGGACTCACTCGTGGGTGGCTGGGGAGTTTCTTTGGGCAGGATGGTGTGGGAACCATGGAGGAGACCACAGGAGCAGCTCTGCAGTGATGTGGTGTCACCTAGCATTACTGTGGCCGAGCTCCCGAGTGATTACTGAACCCGCTGTGCTTGATGAGGTTGTGCTTGATGAGGTGCTTGATGAGGTTGTGCTTGCCTCGCAATGCGATTTTGAGGCCTAACTGATATTTTCGATGTGCCCACTGGTTCCTGTTCTCAGCTGCAGTTTGCACATCCTGTAGATGTCTTCCAGGACACGTGGACAGGCAAACAACTGGGAAGTCCATTACTTCACTCTTTTTCTTTTTTTGTCTCTCTTCAGATGACAATCAAAACAAAACCAATGAAAAGAAAGAGAAGAAGATGGTTTCTCAGAAGCCCCATGGTACCATAGAGTACACCGTGAGTATTGGGGTGTGCTGTGCCGGTGTCTTTGTTTTGCCAGTGGCGTTGCTGAGGTTGAGGGGGAGCCAGTGGCAGAGGCTGAGGGTGCTCAGTGAGCATGGGCTGTGGTGTCTATCTGTCCACGATATCGCTGTGTGGGTGGAGGTGGGCTCATGTCCCAAGAGACTGCTTAGCCCTGCTCCTCTGCCTCTCCTCACAGCTGCCTGCCTGTTCTCACTGCAGCTCCGGGGCTCTCAGCTGATGGGTTTGTTACTGGAAAAAGTACTTCACAGAATCCCAGAATGCTCTGGGATTGGAAAGGACCTCTGGAGATCATCCAGTCCAACCCCCTGCCAGAGCAGGGTCACCCACAGCAGGTCCCACAGGAACGTGTCCAGGTGGGGTTTGAATGTCTCCAGAGAAGGAGACTCCACCACTTCCCTGGGCAGCCTCTGCCAGGGCTCTGCCACCCTCACAGCAAACAAGTTCCTCCTCATGTTGAGATGGAACTTTTTGTGTACAAGTTTGTGCCTGTTCCCTCTTGTCCTGTCCCTGGGCACCACTGAAAAAACACTGGCCCCATCCTCCTGACACCCACCCTTGAAGTATTTCTAGGTGTTGATCACATCCCCCTCAGCCTTCTCTTCTCCAGACTAAACAGACCCAAGTCCCTCAGCCTTTCTTTGTCAGAGATATGCTCCAGGCCCCTCGTCATCTTTGTAGCCTCTGCTGTATCCTCTCCAGCAGTTCCCTGTCCTTCCTGTACTGGGGAGCCCAGAACTGGACCCACTGCTCCAGATGGAGCCTCACTGGAGCAGAGCAGAGGGGCAGGATGACCTTCCTCCACCTGCTGGTCACACTCTTCCTGATGCCCCCCAGGCCTTCCTGGCCACAAGGGCACATTGCTGGCTCATGGGCATCCTGTTGTCCAGGAGTCCTCCCAGGCCTTTTTCTTCCATTTTGGAACTTCCATTCCACAGTGTGCTTAGGCCATGGGGCACTTGTCCTGTGCTGGCTCCCATGGCACTGTGACACTTCCTCTGACCAGAGCAGGGTGGCCCTGAGCTGTGGTGGCCACTCAGCACTGCCTGAGCCCTCCCTCCATCACAGGGAGTCACCCCTGGGTCCACTGTCCCACCTGGGAGCAGCACAGACTTGTGGCCACTGCTGAAAGGGTAACCACCTTCCCAGCACCAGTCCCCTCTCCTCGGGTCAGACCAGCTGTGATGAGGTGGTGCTGCTTAGAAGGGTCATGAGAAAAGGAGAGGGGCATCTCCAACCCTCTCCATTTGATCTCCTTTACAGCATGAGAGAATAGTTTGTCTTGCTGCTGGCTTACCCCGTAAGCTACGGAGCAGAGGGTGTGCTGAGATCGTCACGCCTGCTCCCTGCAAGCAGTGGGGAGCGGCTGTAGCTCGGCTGTAGTTCAGAGGGTGTGCTCAGTGTGTTCTCCTGGTACCTCAACCCTCGGCTCTCTCTTCAGGCTGGGAACCAGGACACCATCAACAGCATCGCCCTCAAGTTTAACATCACCCCAAACAAACTGGTGGAGCTCAATAAGCTTTTCACGCAGACCATTGTGCCAGGCCAGGTAAATATTTCATGGGGGTTTTTTGTGCCTGAAAGCTGATTACTTGCTATGTATTTAAAAGCCTTTTACTAGTTTCATGTATCTTTTGGGTACTTGGGTACAAGGATAGTGGACAGAAATTCAGGTCCCTCAATGGGGCCTCACTAGATGGTTACCTGGAGCTGCAGGGGCAGCTCTGTGACTTGTGACACGACTGACGTGTGTTACTTATTTGCTGTCACTAAAGCTTGAAGATGATTCTGAAGCTGAAGAGGGTGACGTAGCTGTTGCAAGAGAGTTGAATTCTTGAGAAGCCTAGATAAATGCCTTGTATAATACATGACAGAACTAAAGTTAGATCCAGTAATTGAATTGGCTCTTTGCCATTACCCTGGGGATGAGCCAGTCTCTGTAAGATGATAGAGAGAGACTGGTTTGGGGAGAGTAAGGAACGGAAGCACAAAGGTGGGGGCTGACTGATGGCCCCTCAAGGGCAGATCTTTACTGCTGCCTCCCAGACAGGAGGAGTGAAGTGTCCTGATTTGCATGAGGGGAAACTGAGGCACACAGGGGCAGCGTGACTGGCACAGGAACAGACAGCAACCAGGAGCAGCAAAATGTTGGGTTTTTTTTTTGGTTTTGGTTTTGTTTTTTTTTTCTGAATGTTTCTAGTTTAAACCATGAGCATAAAGTGTTACAGACTTCTGCCTCTACAAATGCCTTCTACAGCGGCCTTCTCGTGGGGCCAGAGCGTGCTGTTACACGGTAATGACTGTTAACAGTCACGGTACCGTCACTTTCTAGTGGTGATAGCTGCAAGACAACCTGGGGCTGTAACTTTGGGGGTAAAAATAGGTTCTCATTCTGTGGGAACCGCTCTGTTTCCTTGCCTGTGCCGCAAAGCGAAGCGTGGAGCTGGGTGCTGAGGCTGATGAGACCTGTGTGTGCCCCTGTCACCGCTCTGAAGGAGGACTCCAGCAGCGGTTAAGGAGCGTGTTGCAGTTGAGCGATGGGTTGTCTTTCTGGTAGGACGTGGTGTTTGTGGTGAGGAACCTCCCAAAGGCTGTGTTTGTGTTTAGATTCTCTTTGTGCCAGAAGCGAGTGCTGCGAGGCTGTCGTCCGTCAGTCCCGGGGCTCCCGTTTCTCCCTCGTCTTCAGATGCCGAATACGACAAACTCCCGGTAAGTCAGACGTTGGGTGGCTTGGCTTAGGCTCACACGTCTCTGATGCTGAGGCTGAGATCTGGGGCTGTGTAAATAGCAAGTTGACATTCTGTTAGTGACATGTCTTGGCAGTTGTTAACTTCTTGCCTGTTGTTTGTCTGAGTTTGTGTGTAACGCTGCGAGGCTTTTCCCTGTGGAGGATGCTGTGAGAGGCGTGTGCATGGGCACACGTGGCCACTGCTTTTCCTTCCTTGAGCAAAAGGAAGAGTTGGATGAACCTGGTGTTTTAGTTGCACAAGATGTGAGAGTGTGTGATTCTGGTCGCGTTGCTCCGCACTGAACGTCCCTATTTTTAAGGATGCTGACTTGGCAAGAAAGGCCCTCAAGCCGGTTGAGAGAGTCCTGTCCTCTACTTCAGAAGAGGATGAGCCTGTGGTTGTCAAGTTTCTGAAGATGAATTGCCGTTACTTCACAGATGGCAAGGTGGGTGAGACCTGGCTTCTGGGCATCGCTTGGGCTGCTCTGAAGCCAAATCTGTTTGGGCAAGCGGGAGACAAATACCGGGGGAGTCAAATGTGCTCCGTGCTTGTAGAGTGTCATCCTTATGTAGCTTTACCTGTCACTGCTGGGGGTAGCAGTACCTGGGTAACACGCTGCACCGTTTAGTCCTTTTGATCATTTAATCTGTTACTATAATTGCTTTATGAAAGAATAGCTCTGCTGTTAAGGGTACCTGGAAACCAAAATGCTTTGTCAGCAGACATTGCACGGTGGGGTATAGAGAGACAGGGGAGGAGCTTTTAGTTTTGGGATAGTGGCCTAAAATCCAATACTGAGTAGGTGAATTAATGCGATGTGCTAACTCCTCCTTTGCCTGTTTCAGGGTGTAGTTGGGGGAGTAATGATAGTAACCCCCAACAACATCATGTTTGACCCGCATAAGTCGGACCCTCTGGTGATCGAGAATGGCTGTGAGGAGTACGGGCTCATCTGCCCCATGGAGGAGGTGGTCTCAATTGCTCTCTACAATGACATCTCGCACATGAAGATTAAAGACGCATTGCCATCGTAAGGAGTGTTCTTGCCTGGCCCTGTCTGTACAGGTCTTCAGTAAGGGTCGTGGAGAAGCAGCCGGGGGCGGGGGCGGGTGGAATGGAGGGGAAGAGCTTTAATGCAGCAGAATACAACACGTTAGGGGAGAAAGGAGCCAGCAAAGAACGATTCCCTCATGGTGGTGTTCTGCTCTCTGTCTAAGAATGTGTCAGTGGCAGTAAAGAGAAATGGGTCATAAATACAAGAAGCAAAGTGAGCCCAGAGGCGTAGTGGAAAGCTCTGTGCCGTGGCGTGGCTGTGCTCCGGCACTGGCTCCTCTCCCGGGTTATTCAGTGGGGGTGGAGAGGGTGAGGTTTGGAGCATTTCTGTACCAGGGCTGCTCTGCGAGCGGTATGTCAAACCTGTCAAATTAGCAGCACCTGAACTGCTGTCTGCAGGACCTACAGAAATACCAGCTGTGGAGTCCCTCCACACCAGGAACGGCTCGGTAATTGTCACGTGTGATGCATAATCGACCTCTGGGGGGCTGATTCCCTTTATGCGCAGTCTGGGCACTGCTTAGGTGTCTGTTCTACACAGGGTTTTGCCCTCTTTGATCAGAGAAATTCATCCACTTCCCTCCATTCTCTCACGTCAAGAAAAGCTTTCCAGATGCTTGTTGTACTCCTTACTAGAGCATTTAGTAACTTAGGGACTTTTAAGTGATGAGAAGCTCGTGTTCTCCTCCGCCTCGGGCTTTTCAGCAGCAGGGAAGAGCTCGAGCTGTATGCTGTTAACTTTTTAAGGATTTTCCATTTTTAAATGCTCTATGATTGTCCTGCCTTAAGAAGCAATCCTTGGGGACATCTGCATTCAAACAATCTGTGTGATTAATGGGGGAACATGAAAAGAAACCAAACCCTCAGACCCCGAGCGCTCTGTTGCCTGCTAGTGTTGTGCACTAAGGTGTTGGAGCAGGGTGTGGATTGTCTCCGCTTCGCTCTCCTCCCAGAGTGTCTGCACTGGCGGGAGCAGGGCGGGAGGCTGCAGTGCTGGCAGGTTGTCAGCTGCGGGCAGTAACCGTGTCACTATGTGTGAATGAACTCCCAGCAGCTGCATTTGTGTCCTGTGGTTTTGTGGTTGCTTTCCTTGTGTTGGTGTCACACATTACGGTGTCACCCTTTCTTCACCCGCGGGGCGGTTCGGCCAAGTGGCTCGTTCATTTTATTTCCATATTATCCATTCCTCATCTTTCTCCATTTTCTTTAAAGTCACTTACTTCCAATGATATCTGTTTATTTTGAAGATGGTAATTTTTCATTGAGTTTCAGAGTTTAAGTTGGTATATGATTTATTTATTTATTTTCCATTTTGTTTTTTTTGTTGTTGTTTTTTTTTTCTGTTTCCATTTTGCTTTTAACATCCTGTGTACATCCATCATTTTCCCTGACAGTGACATACCAAAGGATCTTTGTCCTCTGTACAGGCCAGGAGAATGGGAAGACCTGTCCTCAGAGAAAGATATCAATCCTTTCAGCAAGTTCAAATCCCTCAGCAAGGAGAAGAGGCAGCAGAACGGGGATCCCTCCCTTGGTCTGGGTGCCAAACAGACAAAGCCTTCTGATAAGGAAAAGTCTGCTGATTTTGAAGTCCTTCAGTCGACTGAGAGCACAGGCTCCATCAAGCCAAAGTCTCTGGAGCTTCCCAACAACCTCACTGCCACTGAACACTTGGAAAAGTTTGCCGTGGATCCCTGTGCAAAGGAGCCCTCCATGGAAAAAAATGCTTCAGACATTAAAACCAAAGAAAAATCCCTTGTGGGGGAAGGAGAGAATGGCTTCATTGCGCTGGAAAAGACCTCTTCTTGTACGGACAAAGGGCTGGACAAGGAAATCTCAGTAAAGGAAGGCTCGCTGGCTGGCCCCAGGGAGCTGGGGAGGAGGAAGCAGCAGGTAACCAAACCCAATCCAGAAGGCCAGGAGCACTGGAGAGTTGATTCCTTGGAAAAAAAGGACAGTGTTGAACCTAAAGCTGACTTAGACCTAGAGCTGTGTGAAAAGCAAGATGTTATTCCAGAAGTAAACAAATGTGTCAGTTCCCCAACAGGTAAGGTGGAGACTGCACTGGACACTAAAAAAGAGCTAGAGAAAGATAAACTTATTGAATTTTACCTCAATAAAGACGGGAATGGGTCCCAGTCGTCTGAAGACTTACGCAAGGCTGACATCCAGGAAGGTGAAAACAAAAAAGCAGTGGGTATAGACCTTACACTTAGCTGTTCCCAGCCCCCCGCTGACGGTAGGAGTGTGGAGCTCGGTTCCTGCCGTGCTGGGAGGAGAGCACCTTCATTAGAAATCAGCTCAGCAGCAGCAGAGGAGAAGGAGCTGAGAGAGTCTGCGGACTCTGCGTTAGTACCGGCTCTAGACAAGACGGGTCAAGAAGCACAGTTAGACAGTCAATCAGAGATCAGACTGTGGCTGCTGCAGAAAATTCAAGTGCCAATTGAAGGTAGGTCTCTGGTTATCCTCCTTCCCTCTGAGGCTTAGACTGTGTTGTGACTGTCACCTTTGAGTGGGCAGCATTCTGCTCGAGGCTGCCTCCTGCTATTGCACCTAGTCTTTTGGGTTTTAACACTCCAGTGTTGTTTTTTCTTATTGTCTGCTATTTAGAAGAATAAAATACCTTCAAATTCCCTAGGCTTCTAGTTCAGTAAGTAGCCTGTGTGCCGTGTCCATGGTCAGTGATCGCTGTTTGTGTAGCCTTCACCTCTCTGCTGGCCTGGAGGACAGTGGAACTGCTGCTGTGGGGCTGGCCCAGGAGCCGTCTCTCTGTCCTGGTGACTCTGAGCAGGACGGCCGCTCCTCTCGGGGACCTTTAAAGAGCCAGTGGACGTACCCTGCACTCGTATCAGAGGGGGGATAATTAGGGTGAAAGTCTTTGTTTTAAAAATAGTTGTTCTTAAAATGATTTTTCCTTTGTTTTGGAAGGGTTTCTATCTTGCTAGTGGGATTTGGTGATCAGTTGCATTGGGAGTTTAAAAAAAGAGAGGATGGCTGGATGTGTACTCCTGGAGTGAATGAGGCACCTTCCGTGGGGCTGAGGCTACAGTTTAATAAGCATTTTTTTGGTCACAGTAGCATTTAAGGAGCTCAGACTGTTCTTATGCTTGAGCCTGTCTTGTGCAGACCAGAGGTGTGTGTACAGCTGTCGGAGTGGGACTTGTGTGTGTGCAAGGGCAGTTTTGCTGCTGAGTGAGGAGCTGGGTTTAACTCTGTGTGTGTGTGTGCAAGGGCAGTTTTGCAGTGCTGGGTGTAGTTCTGTGTGTGGTGCGACTGTTCTCTCAGCCACAGTGTCTGTACTTCCCTGTCAGCAGCCGGTTTCCTTTGTCTCCCGCTCAGACATGCTTCCTTCCAAAGAGGAGAAGAGCAAGACCCCTCCCATGTTTCTGTGCATCAAGGTGGGCAAGCCCATGAGAAAGTCCTTCGCCTCTCAGAGCACCACCATGTCCCAGCAGTACAGCAAGAAGATCAAGCAGCCCGAGTACTGGTTTGCGGTGCCCCGGGAAAGGTGAGCCGCAGCGCACCCTGCGGAAGCCTGTTTGGTGGTTGGGTTTTATTAATGGGGGGGGTCTTTCTGGAGCTGCATCTGCCCTTCCCAGTGTGGCCCGAAGGGAGAACCGCAGCCAGGATGCTGAGATGAGGAGAGCCCTTGGTTTTCTGGTGTGCCAGGGAGACCAAGCAGAGTCTGGTGCTGGTCTCGTGCAGCTCCCGGCGGGAAGGGAGAAGGGGTTGGGTGCCACTTGGGAGATGAAAGGAGGGATAAGTTAGGATAAAAGCACCAGGGATGGTCTGGACTTTGGCCATAGTCTGGGAAGCGAGGGAAAGGGGGGCAGAGGCGAGGACCCCGCTGAGGTGCCGGTGCTAACGCTGGGTATTTCACATGAGCAAAGGGCACGATGTGTGAGAGGGAGGGACTCCTGTGAAAGCAGCCCTTCTGTCGGGGTAAAACCCGTCAGTGCTTGATGTGCCTGTAGGGGTGTGATGCAGAAATGGTACTATAGCCAAAACCACAGCTAAGCAAAAAGTGAAGGTGTAAACCACCCAAGAGCTTTCCCTGGCTGTGAGGAGTGGAATCCCTGGATCTTTTGCTGGGAGGCAGCTGGAGAGCGCTCCCGTCTGCCCAGGAGCCACAACAGGGAAATGGGTGACCACGCTCCTGGTGGGTTAGGTACCAGGAAGGAGGAACCTGAGCTGGTGATGAATCCCAGAGGTGTCTCTCTAAGGTGCAGTCAGGGTTTTTTTTATTTTTACACGTAATTTTCCCATATATTTTATTTTCAAATTTGTGGCATGTGTGTTGCTTTAAGTGTTTATGATCCTGTATTGTAGAAGTGAGTGTTTTGGGAAGCCCAGTGTGGAACTGCTGCCCCAGGGAGGATGGGGAGAGGTTGTGGCTGGAGACAGCTCTGGGCTGCTCCCCATCTCTGTCCCTGGCTCCCTGGGGACTGCCAAAGGGCAGGCTCAGGGAATTCCAGGCTAAAGTGTGAGTAAATAGTTGAAGGAGTTGGGGCAAAGCTGTAACACTGCACAAGGTCGGGTGCTGCTATGGGGACAGTGGATCTAACGTTGACTAAAGCCCTGAGCTGAGGTCATCTCTGATGGTTGCTTTGTGCAGCAGGTAGATGTGTTCAGCTTCTTACTGCAGACTTGGGAAATAGCTTCTCTGTTTGTCTTTTTCTCAATAGTGAGGGGACCCGACCCGTGCAGAAATCCAGGTGTTGACAAATGGTTGATACTCCCGTTGTTAGGAGGAGGAAGGGGTGGTTTCAGTGGAGAGCGGTCGTTTTTAGGGGCCAGGTCTGCGCTCCTGGGCTGTGGGGCAGCTCTGATCATAATTAGTGGGGAATGTAGCATAAGATGGGGTCATTTTGGTGCCATTCATGCCTGATTTAGCACAAGGATGCTAAAAGGATCCTGTAGAACTTGAGGAAGAAGTTTGATGTAAGACCCACTCCTTCGTACTGGAGCAAGACATGTCTCTGCCTGACAAGTCTCTGTGTTCTCCAGACTCTCCGATGCTTTCCCAAAGGTGTTCTACCTGCCAGGAATCATAGAATCATTCCGGTTGGAAGAGACCCTTGGGATCATCCAGTCAATGGTTCCTCATAAGATTTACTCTCCAGGCCCTTCCCCAGCTCCACGTCCCTCCTCTGCCCTTGCTCCAGCAACATTCCTTCCTGCACCAGTGTGCCTCAGTATGGAATTACCAGTGGTGGACCTTGAAGCAGCACAGACAGCAGGTCATTTGGGGCAGCTTTGTAGTGTGTTTTTGACAGAATGTATCAAAATAATTTTCTATGTTTAAAAACTTGTGGAATGCAATTTTTGTATGAAAACATGGTGAGTCCTGCTCTGATCCCATTGGCCGAGAAGCAGCGTGAGTGACACACTCTGTCCCGTGATGTTCATGTTTCCTGATAACTAAAACCCACCCAGTGAAACAAATGAACTAGACCTGGAATGCCGCTGCGAGGGAATGGGAGTGCGTGTCTGTAACCACTGTGTAAGTTACCTTTTCCTCTCGCTGGGTTTGATGACGTTTCTCTGGGGTCTCTCAGCGTTTGCTGTTAGACGGGCTGCTGCCGTCCCGGTGCAAGTGGCTCCATTTCAGCCTGGGCCCGTAGCCCTCGGCCCATCTGCCCGCCGGCCCCGGGGGAGCTGTGCTGGGGACAGACCTGCTTAATGCTGGAAAGTTTAATTTTAAACATTTTTTAATGCCAGTCTCTGGAGACACTATGAATACAGAGATGACCGAGGACGCTGTCCTGTGCCAAGGCAGCCTGAGGGGCCGATGGCCCCTGCTGCTACTGTGGGTGTCCCGGTGAGCGATGCCCGTCACCCCCGGCACAGCTGGGTTAATTAGTGACAGCACTAATCAGCTGCACCGCACGTGGTCGAGGGTGCTGGCCCTGACACGGGTTGGGGTGGCATCTCCAGTGCTCCTGCAGGGATTGCGCAGGGACCCGCTGGGTGGCTCCTGCCCGGCTGGGCGCCACAGGGGCACCCCCGGCCTTGGGTGCTCCCCCAGGAGCCCTGCCATGGGCATCTCCTGCAGCGACAGAGGGTGAGTCTGTGCCGCTCTCACTGCGGGCGTTTGTACAAGGCGTGGAGATTTTCCACCCCGGGGGGCTTGGAGGAGTAGGTGGGGGATGAAGTCATGGATTGTCTCCAGAGGACAGTGCCTTGCACTGGGACAGGGCAGCGCAGAATTCCCTTCTTCATAAACGTGTGTCCAAACAAGTGCTTTCCCCGGTTTAGTATTGCCTAGTCCTTCCATCAAGAAGTAAATCTGGCGGATTATCTGTGATAGAGCTCTGGGTTTGTGAGTGTGCAGTTGGTGTTGATGTAGAGGGAGACCCTGCATCCGCTTTGGGGGAAGTCTCTTCTGGGAGCAGGCAGATTTTCAAGGAGGAAAAGTAACAGGGGCTGTGCCTCACTTCTCTTTTTCAGTCTTAGCTTCCTGCCCCATTGGGTTTGGGGGGTTTTGGTTGGTTCTGGGGAGTTGGGAGAGTTTTGTATTGGGGTTTGTTACTGTTTCTGTGGGGTTTCCCTTTGTGGACCAGGACGTTGCTCAGTTGTGACTCATGTGAGTCTCTGGAGTGAGACACTCTGTAGTTAGTGCGGTTGAAGCTGAGACCTGGGAGAACTTGCAGCACAGCCAGCTGGAGCCAGCACTGGCGGATGGTTCCATGCATTTTACACAGGGCTTTGCACAAGGGGGTGATGATGAAGATGGTCCTGATGCTGAAGAATCACTCTCCCATGCCCTTGTTAGTGGAGCAGGATAGACAGCATAAAGCTTAGATTTAGACTCTGTTTGAATTGGACTTCTACAACTAGGGCACTGCTGGAAATAAGATATCAAACTATTCAGATGAAACCTATGGAAACCTGTTTGTATCCACAGCTTGATGTCTTAGAATGAGGGCTCATCTAAGTTAACATAAGCTCAAAGGAGGGCTTTCAGTACCTTAGCCGTCGTCAGGTTCATGAAGGATCATCATCATCATCTCATCAGGTGTGCTTGTAGCAGAGCGGTGGGACCCCTGGATGAATTCCTGTTCCTAGGCCAGGAGCTGTGGCTGGAGTTAGAGCCCTTGTTCCTGTGTCACAGGATGCACAAACCCTCTCCCACCCAAACACACAGGTTTGGAAGTAGCTCCTTCCCACCTCTGGGTGACTTGGAGACGCTGATGTATGGAAAACTGGTTGGACTCCACCCTCAAAGAAGTCAGATGTTGCCATATCAGCAGACGAGGAGGTGGTGATAAGGCCTGTTTGGGACCTGCTAAATTAAAGTGTCCCTTTTAGAAGGAAAATAACTCAGGGTTCCCCATCAAGAATCAGCTGTAGCGTGACAAGTTGCCCGGTGTGTTTTACTGGTGATTGCTTTGGGCCTGGTTTACCGAGCAAGGGGGTGACATAAGTACCCCACAAAGCTTTTGTCCTTACACTGAGTTTATCTCTTGGCTGTCTGTGATCTTTGTGTCATGTTTTGTACTCTCCAAAATCAGTTTCCTACCGAATTCGTAGCCTTTATGATAAACTTTCCTTTTTCCACTTGTGCCCCCTGTGCATGTGTTACTGTGAACACATCTGTAAGCAAATTCGCTTTCTTTTCATCTGGCTGCAGCCTGGGGGGAGCGTCCCCTCTTTAATCACTGCTCCATCTTTCTTTTTGATTTGTGTCTCCCAGTTTTTTATTTAAAAGAAAAAAAAAAAAAACCTAGTCTCCTATTACTGTCTTTTCCTCTTGAATAGTTTCTTTTTTGACTGACTTCTTGTTTCTGAAGTTGTTTCCAGGTATTTTGTTTTACTGACGTTTCTCTGTCAGTGCAGGTGTCCTGCACCCACAAGCTCACCAAAACATCACAAAACAAGCACAAGATCACCAAAGCAGCTCCTGAGTTCCAGGATCAGTTTCCTCACAGCTGTCTCCTTGGCTGTAAAGGTGTTCCTCAAGCAGTGGATTTTCAGTTCACAAGTGGTCCCCAGTTTTTTCAGTTTGGCAGCTTGGAAACAGCCAGCAGTAATTCTGTTCCCAGAGAAGGGATGCTCTGCGTCCCCTTCCAGAATGACCTCACTTCTGCAGTCACCTGCTTCTCCTTTGCTGCTGCTGCTTAAATCTGGCATGTCTGGGTTTATTTAGCATGTGCCCATGGCAGAGGAAAACTGAGTTGTGGACCATTTAAATGCCCAGAGCATATGCAGGTCTGTGGGGGCTGAGGGGATATTCCGAGTGTTACTGCGGGGCTGCTTTCTGTCGGCCTTTGGAAGGTGACAGTCACTGGGAGACATCCTTAGCAGCTGGAAAAACAAGTTCCACAGCGGGGTCTGCGGGAGCACCCATCAGCCCTGTATTTCCTCTGAGGGTACTGGAAATGGGATCCAAATGTCCCGAGGCCAAAGTGAGTGGAGCCCCTCCAAACACCTCGCTTTGGCTGGGAAGGGGGCTGGCCTGCGCAGGAGTCTCCGGGCAGTCCGTCTGTGCTGGCAGAGCTGCATCAGGGAGGACAAAACACGTAGACTTGGTTGGAATTGTACTGGTGACCCTGAACAGAGCCCAACAGTGCTGAAATGTTAGGACTATTTGTGCACCTCTATAAATCTAACTAACTGGAAATAAGATGGGGAAAACGTCTCAGTTTCTCTAAGGTTTTTCTTGGTTTGTATGGGTTGGAGGAATCGCCAGACAACACTAAAAGGAGCTGTTGTCTGGTGTGGTGCCCATGGGCAGGAGGACACGGGTGTCCTACTGCTGTGGCTGTCCCTTCCTTGTCACTGGCAGAACCTCATGACAGCGCTGTGTCCGTGGACCTCTGCACAACGGTTGTCGTATCCTCTTCTGTTTCCAGGGTGGATCACCTGTACACCTTCTTTGTCCAGTGGTCGCCAGAAATATATGGGAAGGATGCCAAAGAGCAAGGTTTCGTGGTGGTAGAAAAGGAGGAGCTGGACATGATAGACAACTTCTTCAGTGAGCCCACTACGAAGAGCTGGGAGGTGAGTGCCTCGTGCCGCTGTGAGCCCTGTGCGTCCAGCGGGCACATCCTGCTTGAGGCTCAGCACTTCCTCCTCTGACAGCCTTTATGGTGTGTGTGTAATGCTGCTTGGAGTGGATGTCTCCAGGCAGCTTGTACCTGTCTCAGGAGTGCCCACATACTCCTTCAGCCCCTGTTGCTCTCCGAGGAAGAGCAGCGGTTGCTCCGGGCCGTGCAGCCAGCAGGAGCTGTGTCCCTGGTTTGGGGACGTGGTGCCAGCCTCTTGCACAACTGTGCGGGGCTGAGTCTGTGCTGGGTTTGTGTTACACCTCCGAGAGGTGTGTGCACAGACACCACCAGAGCCTCCTGGCTGCTGCTGAGCTGGGGCTGCGGGATGCTGTGCTGCTGGGGTGCATGCAGCAATACTCTGAATATTGGGTGTAAGAGGGAGGGGGGGTTAGACCCGGACTTCAGCTTCTCCTGTGGGGGCTTTTGGAATCTGCTGGCACTGCGTGGTAGCCTGTGGCTGATACCTCTGTCTCTTGTGCACATAAAGCCTGGTTTCTAAGGGAAAGAACCTCTCACGCTTCCTAATGGTATCTGAGTGCTGGAGCACTTGCTGTGCTACGGGTATGGGCTAAATTAAAACAGATAAATCCCGCAGTGGGGAATGCCTTGATGAGCACTTACAAAGGGATCTGAATCTCTGAAGCCTAAAATTCTAATTCTTAAAAATTGGCTTTAATTTTTTTGGTAAGCATTTAAGCATATCTTCAGAGTAAGTTGTCCTCCTCAAAAGCAGAGCTCAGCAGTGGCTCTTGTCATTTGGAACGTGTCACCATCACCTCTAGTCCCAGAGAGCTTTGGTTTTGTCGGTTTTGTAGTTTCTTAATGGTAGTCCTTTGTGAACTGGGAGGGCTGGGGGCAAGGGCTCCTCGTTCCTTGTTCTGCCCAGAGCTGGGAGCAGTCCTACATGGCACTAACTGCCCTGTTAGGTTGTTATTTGCATGCCATTTTCATAATAGCAAAATAAGGGAGGAGGGTCAGGGCTCAGAAGAGCAGGGCTGGGAGAGACCTGGCCACAGCGGGAGCCTGTGTCTCATTGTGTTATTTCAACACGTGCTGGGAGGAGAGTTACCTGGGAGCAGCTTCTTAAAGGTGTGTCTCTTTTATTTGTAGTATATTCCGGCTTTGCAAACTTAAAGTAGGTCTGCCAGGAAGTCCAAATTTGGGCATGATTCTGGGGAAAGTTTCACTCTCCCTGGTGGGGAAACAGAAAGTGATGTTGTAGGGCAGTCCATGTGAGGTTAGCGCCCTGCGTGCCTCTGGGGAGAGCTGCTGCCCCAGCGCAGGGACCCGCACTGGTACTGCCGGACACGCCAGGGAGGATGAAGGGGAATCAAATGCCTTTGAATATTCGGATTCTTTACTGTGCCCGGCCTGAGCAGGAGGAGCCTTTCGTGGAGGTAGGTTGGGCTGTGTCCCTGTTTGAAGAGGGTGTTCTGATGCAGCGCTTCTGTCCTGGGGAAAAACCTGCTGCTCTGAGTGAGCTCCAGCAGGACATGTCCTCCTCGGGGAGCTGGCTTTCGCCCTCCATAGGATCGGTTAAAGCTTTTCTAGAACCCTCTTCTGTAGGGTGAGTCTCTAACCTGCTCCTGCTTTCCTGGGTCTGCACATACCTGACCTTGCTGCTCCCAGTCTTTGCAGCTGGTGACTCTGAGCTTCATTGAAATGTGCACTCCAGTTACAGATGAGCAGGTGCCTGCGTGCTGGAGGGGGGCTCCTCTGTCCTTGTTGTCCATCTGCAATTAACAGCCGTGTTAATAGCTTTGCTGTGGCTGCCCCTGTCTGTGCCTTTGGGTGCCTCTGGCTGCAGTTGATTCACTGGGTCGCTTTCCCCCAGCTCTGGGGAGGAGAAATCCTAGAAAACAGTTTTCAGAAGAGGAATTGGGTACTTCTAATGTAAGATTTAAAAAAGTGTTTGTTTAAATTAGATTTAAAAATTAATTAACAAACTAACTAAATAAAATTATGGTCTGTGAAATGCAGAGAGGAGGTGGAAATAGAACAAGAATAAAAGCAGAACAACCATTTCCTATAACAGATTTTTATTTTTAATTGATCTTAATTTTTCAGTGCAGACCTTGCCTGAAATGGGCCATAGGAAAAGGTTTCCAGCCCAGGATTCCCTCCAGGGGACTGGATCCCACCGAGCTGGGGCAGGGGGTGCTGTGCAGCTCATCGTGGGGGCTTTTGTCCTTTCCTGGCGACCTCCCCACCAGTCCTGGTCTCCAGGAAAGCTGCTGCTGTACTGGGTGCTGTGGTTAAAGCACCCCAGGAGCCAGCCCCAGGTTTGCAGGTGTGTGTAGGGGCTCAGGCTCCTCTTGGCAACTCTCCCTGCCTTGGCAGGTTCAGGCAGTGCTGGGGTGGGCTCGGGGCTACGCAAAGCTATGTCTGTGTGTGCAGGAGAAGCCCTTTGGAAGCTGCATTGGCAGGGAGGTGTATGGCAGAGCATGCCCTGCAGCCACAGCCCAAGCTCCTGCTCCAGGATAAGGCCCCGGTGGGGATGTGCTTGGAGGAGGGCAGTTCATAGAATCCCAGAATGCTCTGGGGTTGGAAGGCACCTCTGGAGATCATCCAGTCCAACCCCCTGCAGCGTCACCCACAGCAGGTCCCTCAGGAACATGTCCAGGTGTGTTTGGAATGTCTCCAGAGAATGAGACTCCACCACCTCTCTGGGCAGCCTCTGCCAGGGCTCTGACACCCTCACAGCAAAGAAATTCCTCCTCATGTTGAGATGGAACTTTTTGTGTACAAGTTTGTGCCCGTTCCCTCTTGTCCTGTCCGTGGGCACCACTGGAAAGAGCCTGGCCCCATTCTCCTGACACCCACCCTTGAAGTATTTCTGGGTGTTGAGGTTTTTATAGGTATTGAGGTATTTATAGGTTCGGGGTTTCCTGTCTGGTTTGTAGCTGGGCCTCCTCGCTTCCCCTGTCCTTGGCCACCAGCCCCTTCCCTGAGCTTCAGCTGCTGCTTTCTCCTTGCTGAGGTGGCACCGAGCCCTGCAAAGCCCCATGTCCCCCCCTGCTGTGCCATCCTGTCCCTCGCAGCACCCTGGGGGCTGTGGGGTCCTTTCATAGACAGACTTGAGTCCTCCTTTCGCTTCCAGCTCTCTGGCAGAAGGTGGCATGTCTCACCTGTAGTTCTGAAGAGGAGTCTGTGCTTCATTTTATAAGTATTTAAATTCAAACCTGACGTTAGAAATACTTACATGGACTCACTTTTTAAAATCTTACCGTGTGCTCTCTTTATAAATCTTAAGCAAAGGAATATCTAGAAGTTTCCAAAGAGCCATTTGATCATTTTTCACTAGGAATTTATTTTATAAAGACCTTGACTCTTGGAATGAGTGTGTTCACTTAGATAAACTCGATGCTCAGAACCTTACTTGGGGCATTTTCTAAAGGCAAAACTTTGAACTCTCTCTTTGAGTTGATGCACATTTTGATATCTTTGCTCCATCTGTTCTGTTTCAGTTTGTATGCACAGCAGCCTGTCTGTCAGCAAAGAAAACCAGGGAAAAGCTGCTGTTTGATTAAAAATGAGAAGTGAAATTTTAAACTTTTTTATGTTCTTGCTCATTAGCACCTGAGAAAGGAATTACTGCGCTGAGGTGCCTGCAGGAAGGAGACCCAGCAGCGCCTGTGCCCCTTGTGTCTGCCGGAGCCCCAGCTCCAGCCCCTGGGCATTGTGCCCTGGGACGAGCAGGGGCACTTCAGCCTCTGACTGGGGCAGAGTACACTGTGACCGGCCATGGGATGTCACTGGGTACCCCATGTTCATGAACCCCAAATTGCTCCGAGCTGTGGGAGGTCACTGGGGCGGGAGGAGATTCTGTCCATGCTGTCTCAAGACGTCTCCCACATGAGATGTTCTCCCTTTGGCTGCAGCTGCCTGGGCTTGACCCAGCCATCCCCACGGCGGGTTTGCTCCCGGGGGTAACGGCTGGGGAGGGGCTGTCTCAAATCCGTCTGCTTCAGCAGGGGGTTGTCAGCCTGAGAGCTGTGGCTAGAACCATAGAATCATTCTGGTTGGAAGAGACCCTTGGGATCATCCAGTCCAACCATCAGCCCCACTCTACAAAGTTCTCCCCTACACCAGATCCCCCAACACCTCATCCAGTCTACTCTGAAACACATTCAGGGAGGGGACTCCACTCCCTCCCTGGGCAGCCCACTCCAGGCTCTGACCACTCTTGCTGGGAAGAATTCTTGCCTCATGGCCAGCCTAACCCTACCCTGCTGCAGCTTGCAGCCATTCCCTCTCCTTCTGTCGCTCATTGCCCGTGAGAAGAGACCAGCACCAACCTCTCTGCAATGTCCTTTCAAGCAGTTGTAGAGAGGGATGAGGTCTCCCCTCAGCCTCCTCTTCCTCCAACTCAGCAGTCCCAGGATGAGGTTGGATGCTTGTTCTCTTGCCTCAGATCATCACTGTGGAAGAAGCGAAACGGCGGAAGAGCATTTGCAGTTACTACGAAGAGGAGGATGACGACACTTTGCCTGTCCTGAAGCATCACAGCGCTCTGCTGGAGAACATGCACATCGAGCAGGTATGGCCAGGAAAGTCCCTGCTCCCATGCCAGCCCCAGTGCGGTCTGTGCTGGGGGACATGCTGCCTGCTGCAGGCAACACCAGCGCTTCCTCAGAGCTCAGGAAGAGCCTGGTGTGTTGGGGTTTCCGTGTGGAAGGCCCTGTTGGTGCCGTCTCACCCGGGAACCTCGCTTCTGTTTGCAGCTCGGTGCAGCCCCGTGCACAAAGGGGAGGCACTGCGCTGCTGGCAGCGTTTGGCTGTGCAGCCCCTGCAGCAAGGGGACAGCCCGGGCAGCAGCCCTGTCCCAGCCCAGGGTGTGTGACCGCTTCTCTCTGTTGGTTGCCCAGCTGGCCCGGCGCTTGCCCGCCCGCGTGCAGGGCTATCCGTGGCGGCTGGCCTACAGCACCCTGGAGCACGGCACCAGCCTCAAGACTCTGTACCGAAAATCGGCATCTCTCGACAGCCCCGTTCTCCTTGTCATCAAGGACATGGACAACCAGGTGAGGAGCGCTTGTCCTGCAGGGGTGGACTTGAAGGGATGACTGAGGGGCTAGTCATACCGTGAATAACGTCACACCGAAATGAGACATTGGTGGTTTCTTTTCTATTCGTTATGGCTTAAAGTAGGGGTGAAGGCAGGAAAGTACATCAGCACCAAGGGAAGTGCCCCTCCCAAGCTTCCTAACTGCTTTAGTAGTGCCCATGGCAGCATCTGCCCTAAGTTCCTGGGCTGACGAGTGTCACGGACGCTTCCCTAGAGGCCTGGTGCTTCAGCAGCTCCCGCAGCTGCCCCTCCTGCTGCCTCTGACGTCCTCCAGCTTGTAGCCTGCGGGATCCAGGGGGGTTGTAAGAGCACTTGCTCCTCTGGTGCACCTCACTGCTTGCTTCTGTGAACAGGACACACCAGCTCAGCTGTTGCTTAGAAAGCAGTTTGAAATATTTGGGTTTTTTTTTTCCTCTTGAATTTTGCACTGCCCTCAAAAGTGGTTTAATGACGTTATTCTGACAGATCTTTGGAGCGTACGCGACACATCCCTTCAGGTTTAGTGACCACTACTATGGCACTGGCGAGACATTCCTCTACACCTTCAGTCCACATTTCAAGGTAAGTGGGTGCTCACTTTCTCACATAAGACCCTTGGATTCCACTTCTGAAACGTTTGTGAGGTGTTTATGGGCAGCATGTTCGGGTGCAGAAGACCCATCGCCTGTTGATGGATGCAGTTGATCACTTACTGCTCCAGCGCAGCAGGGGGTAATTACCCAGTGCCAAGAGCAGTCTGTGAGGGTGGGGAGGGGGTTTGGCCTGGACCAAAGGGGGACACGGGGAGGAGCAGGAGACCCCTGTAATGTGCATGGCTGGTGCTGTGGTCAGTATTGCACACGCTGTTCCTGTAACAGAACACCCTGGGGGTTCGGGGCTACAAGCAGAATTTCAGAAAGCTTTAACTGCAGATTGTTCCTGTACTTTCTGCCTATTTCCTCCTCCTCCTCCCTCTTCAAGAAAATAGGAAATAAAATATGACCACAGCAAAAAGCTCCTGCTGAGAGTCAGTCCCCGGCAGTTTTCGAGTACAAGAATCCTCACAGTCCAGGTATCTTTTGTTCCACCAGGTGTTCAAGTGGAGCGGAGAGAACACCTACTTCATCAACGGAGACACCAGCTCCCTGGAGCTCGGAGGAGGAGGGTGAGTGAGCAAAGGAATGGGTTTCAGTCCACGTGGCTGACTTCTGTTTTAGTGAGCATGGGGACTATGAAAGTTGCTGGAAAAGGTAAACTCAGTAAAATGGCTGAACTTTTAGTGCACTGTTTAGGGCAGATACCACAGCAATCTGATTTCTGTTACAGATCCACAGCAATTCCTGCTGCTTAGAGAGGATGTTGGACAAGTAACTGTTTGGGTTTTCTGAGATCAGAAAAGACACAGATGTTTTGGGTAGATGCACATCTCGCTGCTGAATAGGTTTGCCACTGGAAGATAATCTCCAGGGGCAGTTTTGCCATCAGGTTCTGAGGTTTCTCACGTGGTCCTTATTCAATGGCCATTATTCTGTAGCTGCACAGAGCGAGGATAAGGACGGTGCTTATCAGCTCCGAAATTTCCCAGGTCAGTGGGTGTGAGACCGAGGGCTGAGGCTGTTTGACCACAGCCAACTGTGGGCTGCTCCTCCGTGCGTCTGTGGTTTGCACGGGGGGTGGAACACTCCTCCTCCTTCCTCCTGCTGCGCCAGAAGGGGTCATGTCTGCGCCTGTGCACCCTGGTGTCAGCCCTGCCGGCTGTACCAGCAGCTTCCAGCACGTTTGCTGTTAGATGTAACCTGGGGTTTGCCGTCTGTCTCCTTTGCAGCGGCCGGTTTGGGCTGTGGTTGGACGCAGATTTGTACCACGGGCGGAGCAACTCCTGCAGCACCTTCAACAACGACGTCCTGTCCAAGAAAGAAGATTTCATAATACAGGACGTGGAAGTGTGGACATTTGAGTGAAGCACTGCCTGCCTTAGGGACTGGACCCACAGGGCACGTAAAAGCCAACTTAGATGGTGCCGGCGGCCTCACGACGTCACACGCTTTTCCCTCCAGTTTGCAGCAGAGCATGACTGTGCAACACCCCAAATAACCAACCCCAGGAAACCAGAGCCGGCTCCGAGGGGCAGCAGGAGGCGGCACAGAAGGAGGTGGGACTGCAGCGTTCTTTCTGCCCTTCTCCCCGGAGGATCTGATGCTGAGTGTGAGCTGGAAACTCCTCTGTAACTGTGAAATGGATCCTGTGGGAGAGCTGTCACTGTCTCGTACATTCCGTGTGTATTTATGTTCAACCTACAGAGGCTAACCAAAAATAAAAGGTTACTTTACCAAAACCTACAGCATATTGTTTGCCATGGAGAAGAGTCACAAACAGGTGTATGGAGCACTTAAGGGAACATGTTTTTTAAATCTTTTTATTTATTATTATTGTATAGCAGGTTTTTTTGTTGGTAAATGTATCAGCTATGAGGTTTTTTCCTTTTAATGGTTCAAATCTCCATTTGATAAATAATTACCATTCAGGTAGGTTTCTTATGCATTGGCATTTATTCTGAATCAATTTATTTGATTTCCAAGGTTAATTTTTATACTTTTATTTTGTAAATGAGATTTGGGTTTCATTTTACCCCAATGAGAGGGTTTGTTTTCTGGCAGAAACATTTGAGTGCATAATTCTGTTGGGGTTGTTTTTCCTGAGAAGAGGGAGAAGGCGGATGGTGTTCTCCTTGGCTCTGCTGCCCCCTCCCTCCAGCAGTGATGCCTTTGGCAGCCTGTGCCCAGCCTGGGCCCAGCACCCGCGGGGCTGCACCCCGGCACGGGGGGCTCCGGCCGGGCCCGGGGGTGTCTCGCTGCGCGTGTGTCGCACGGGGCGTTTCCCAGAGAGCGCTGGGTTTCTGTATCGCCACCAAGTCATCCCCAGTGAGTCACCCGCTGTGCTCCTACAAGCACCTCTGTAACCTGCAGAGTAACCACTTCCCGAAGGAGGAATCGCGACTGAGATCTAAGGAAGGCAAAGATTTCCCTGCCGGGCCAGGTCATGATTGTGATGCTTGTTTTCCCAGTAATTATACATACAGGATTTCCTTCCCCAAAAAGACTTGAAGCAACAGGCTGGGTTAGGATTTGGCAGGCAACTCAATATTCTTGTTTTTCATGAAATACCCAGATGCCTTTCCCTTTCCCCCCTCACCACTGAAAGGTCTCCACATTACCTGAGGCAGGTGCTGGTGACTCGGGGAGCGCGGCAGCCTCCGCTGTTTGCCAAGAGTCCCGCTCTCGCCTGCAGCTGTGGGCTTGTTCCCACAGTCCAGACCCAGCCGACGTCAGGACACCGTCCTGCCTGGGATCCCCGTGAGTCATGGTGTGAGGGAGGCGGGTTTCACAGAGGGTGCCATGCTGCCCTTGCTAAACCCTGCACCCTGACCGGGGCGTGGTACTGACCGGAGCTGCAGCTCCATTCAGCTACTGTCCTTCCCTTTTTCAAGCGCTGTAAGAAACCAAAGCAGCCAAGGGGTTTTCCTTCAGAAGCGCCGCTGAGCGGTGATGCTGCAGAAGCCTCTCGGTCCCCGTGCCGGTGCCGGGGAGGAGGGAGAGCCCGTCACAGGCTGCGCACCGGCCTCTCGCCTCCCTCCTGCGGCTCTGCTGCCGCCCGGGATGAAGGGCTTAGGGGTGGTGCCGTGAGATTTTTTTGGAGTGTCTGAGAGCGAAATGCTTGGGAAATACCCAGGATGTCTAGTAGCGTTTGCTCCCTCAAATGCTGGCAGACCACTCGATAGCTAAACCAAAATGCAAACCAAGCTGAGCATTCTGCACCTTGCCACTGCTGCTACCTGCGCCTTCCTCCATCGTGTGTCCGTGTCGGAGCGTGGCCAGACCCGCCGTCTGCATCCAGAGCAGTGTTGTTCAGTCGGAGCTCTGTGACCCTTGAGACTATGAGTTCGGAGTGTATGTAATGCAGTGCTGTTACGGTATTTTCAATAAAGGAATTTATGCATTCAGAGACTTCTTACAGCTGTTTTCTCTCCACAAAGCTTAGTACATCGTAAAGGTGAAAGGAGGCAGCTAAAGTTACAGGTTGTTTGGAGGGAGACCTGAGCTTGCCCTTGAGAAGAGACGTCCAGCACTCTTGTGCTTTAGAAACAGGGTGAAGGAGATGGAGCTCTTGGCTGGATTTTGTGTGTGGCTTTTGTCAGCGTTGGGTGGACAGTCAGATTCGACCTGAGAGGTCCCTTCCCAGCCCGGGCAGTTCTGTGATCTCTCCTAAAAGAGAGCTGTGGTTTGAGCCCAAAGGGCTAAGAAACCCCAGTCTGTGGCTGAGTGAGTGACCTGTCATTCAGTGCAGCCAGAACTGCCATCGTCCCCTCCTCTCTTCTGAGCAGCCCGTCCTGGAAGCCAAGGCTCCGTGGGTGTCACTTCTGTGTGCACCTTTTTGTACTGCCAAAGTTGTCGTGTGTTTTCCTGTCTTTCCAGGCAAGACAGGGCACACAGTGTTTTAGAAGGCTCAGCTTTTGGCTTCTATTGGTGGTGTGGCACACGGTGTGGTACACGGAGGAGGTAAGAGAAAAGCAAACTACAGTTATGGAGGGAGGGGAACGGGTGTGTTACCTGCGAACCTGCTTTGGGTGAGTTGGCTGCAAGGATTTTCTTAATGTAAAGTACGAGGGAAATGACAGTTGCTGTTGATTTTTCTCTGGGAGGGAGAACAGAAGCTTGTCCTTGCAAGGTGAAGTGTGCACTTCAGTGGGACTCGGAGCGAGGTTTTTGCTTCTGGAGAGCGTTGAAGCGCAGATCGGCAGTGGAGAGCGTGTCCTGTTGGTGCTGGCACAGCTCTGCGGGCTCTGGAAGAAAAGCACTCCTGGAAAAGTCTCCTTCTAAACCTTGCAGCTCGTTCCCTCCTTACACAAATTACAGCCTCTCGCCTGGGGGATGTACATTGTGCCATTTGGGCTGCACAAGGAACACAAAGGTAGAACTGTGGCTGGGGATGCTGCAGCTCTCCCCTGATGGACAGTGCAAGCCGTTTAAAATGCAGATGATAAGAAAGCATTTTAGAAGCTGAAGTTAGCTACCACTCAGAAATACCCTATATTGGGTAGCAGTTGATTCAAATAAGCTCGGAACGGGTTCATTTTATTCCCAGTTTGTACCTTTTTTACTGAGAGCTTTGGGCGAGCAGACTTCATGTGCGTTTATTGATGCTTCGGGGCATAATTCCCTGTGTGCAGCTGGAGCTGTGCTCTGAAACGGCACGGGAACCCGGCCGGAGGAGCCTGCCCCTCGGCGGGTCCGCACAGCCCTGCTGGGCCTGCGCCAGCGGGCATCAGTCCACGGCAGCCCCTCCGGAGCGACCCGTCTCCGGCAGAGGGGTGATGGCCCCACAGCCGCTGCAGCCACACGCTCTGCCGCCCCCTGAAAGGACGGGGTGGCCGGAGGGGGGGAGTCGGTCTCTTCTCGCAGGGACTGGGACAAGGGGACGCGGCCTCGAGCCGTGTCAGGAGAGGTGCAGGATGGGGACCGGGGAGAACCTCACCCCTCATGAAGCCTCGGGAAAGGCTGCCCAGGGCGGAGTCCCCGTTCCTGGAGGGATTTGAAAGCCGGGCAGAGGCGGTGCTGAGGGACACGGGTCAGTGGTGGGCTGGCAGTTGGACCCCACGATCTGAAAGGCCCCTTCCCGCCCCGGCCAGCTCCCTGGCCCCGCAGCTCCCGCGCCGCCATGGCCG
>VZTM01000140.1:285126-297809 GCA_013400555.1 Jacana jacana | reverse complement strand
GGGCACCGTGGCCTGCGGGAGGGCAGGGCGCCGGGAGCGTGGGGAAGGGCTGCGGGGTCGGTGTGAGAAGGGAAGGTCGGGCTCAAGCCGTCAGCGTGTCTGTCGCTGCGGGAGGCGACGGCCCGGTGGCCAGCTCGGCGCGTCTGGGGGTGGCCTGACGGGCCCTCGGCCGCTTCGTGGGGCGGGGGGGACGATCAGAAAGGGAGCGTCTCCCGTCCGTGAGGGCTGGCACAACGGCGGGGAACCGGGGAGCGGTGGCCGGGGAGCCCCCCGCGGGTGGCGGGCTGACACAAACCGCCGGTGGCTTTCTGTAGCTGGCTCTGCGGGGCTGACGGGTCTTACCGCAGCTGCGGTATAAAGTGGGCTTTGCCACCCGCTCTTTGCCGGTATACTGATCAATTCAACGCGTTTGCATGCTTTTCCAGTACGAAGACCTCGTTTGCTTCAGGGACATCCGACCCAGCGCCCCTCACCACTACCTGGTGGTGCCGGTGGAGCACACGGGGAACTGCAAAACGCTGAGGGCGGAACACGTACCTCTGGGTGAGCTCTGCCCCTGGGCTTGACCCTAGGGAAGGCAATCCAGCGCCGTCCTGCGCGGCGTGTGCCATTAAAGTACCCCTGAGCACCCCTGAGCTACCCCTCTGAGCACCTGGGGCAGGGTGGAAGATGGTGTGAGTCTGTGTGGGGACTTGCCCGTCCTGGGAGCTGCCCTGGGCGGTTCCAGAACAGCATGTGTCCTTGTGCAGTTCCATAAAAGCATCGCAGAGTGCATTAGGTCTTTGCACGGAGTATAGATGCCCCTGCGCCTTGTTGGAACCACAGCTTTGTTCTTAAAGCGTTTATGTCCTGGTTCATTGCCTTCTCGTAGGTACTCAGGCAGTTTTAAATTTTATTAAAAATTACAGATGAATTTTATAGAATGCTTATTTTAAAATAACCAAGTGCTATGTTACTTTTCAGGAAAAAAAAAGAGAGCAGAATAAAGGAAACGGTGTTCTAGTAAACTTCAATATTTGTGGAAAGATACAATTCTAAAATATCAAAGTGATGATTTATTATTGATAGGCACTTTTTTCCATTTTTTTGTTTGTGTGTGTGAAAACACTGTTCTGGAATTAATTGCACAGGAAATGCCTGGTTAAGTGTGCTGAGTAATAGAAGAAGCTACAGGCATACGTGCGTGAAGAGACTCCACCTTAGGGCAATGTGCAGGTGATGCAAGAAGAGGGCTCCAGTCGGGTGCTGTAAACCCTGCATCGCTGTGTTTGTCCCCTCGACGTGGGGTAGATTTCCCCAGAGACAGTTCTGTGTGTTTGCCTTTGAGACGACTCCTCAGTGGTTTCGTATTAGGCTTGTGCCTTTTCTCAGTGATACAGCAGTGGAAGTTTGTCCTAGTAGTTAGTAGGGTAGAGAGGTTTATTCTAATTGAATTTAAATTTGTGTACCATCTCTGAAACTTCCTAACTTATACCAGGCTGAGGTCAAAATCCTGTAGCTTGTAGAGCCGGAACACTGGAATTAGTGTAAACATCCTCATTCTGGCCAGTCAGTATTTGTTGTGTGGTTCCAGGGGTGTGGTGATGCCCTGGCTGTGGCCAAAGCTGCTGCAGCACCACCACACTTAGAAGCACCCTTGGTGTGGAAATGGGTACCAGCAGCAGTGGTTATGGCAGTCATTGTACAGAGCTGTGCTGACAGTCTGTGGTCATGAGGAGTGACAGTATTTATCACTGCTGACACCTGGAAAAACCCGTGTTTGTGATCTCAGTGTCATTGGTTTGTTGAAATTAGTGTTCTGAGGAATGCCTTTTTAAATTACTTGATGACATATGGCATGTAAAATATTACTCAAATATTAAATGCAATTTATTTGTGTTTTACAGTGAAGAGAATGATGGAAGTTGGAAAAGCTGTGCTCCAGAAAAATAACTTTAGTGACTTGAATGATACAAGGTATGTGCTGGGAACCTCCTGTGCTCACTGAGTGGGTGCTTTACTTCTCATAAAGCTATTTTGGAGATGATGGCAACAACTGCAGTATGAGTTGCTGAAGAATCAGGTCTGCGTTCCCGTACTGACTGCGTAAGTAAAGTATGCTGGCACTGAATATGAACTTGTGTGATGAACCACCGGCACAGACCGTGTTCCAGCTCTGAGAGTCTGCCCTGGCCACACCTGGGATAGGGGGGGTGTTTCAAACAACCCATCTAGAGGGATGCTCCTGAATGATGTGCTGAAATATGCTCTAAAGCCAGGGTTCCCCGGGAGAGGTAAACGTAGCCCCCTTCAGGCGGGGCGCTGCCCGGAGTTCCAGTCACTGATTGCCGTGCTGTGCCCTGGGGCTGAAGCCAGGACCTTTGGTCACCAAAGTAAATTGTACCAGAATTTAAACAGAGCAGCGTGTAGGGAGCTCAACCTTTGTAATTCACGTGGGAAGGAACTGCACTGATCGACTGACAGTTGTCTCTCCAGCTGGAAACTGAGTATGGTACATTTTAGATGTATTTTATTTTTTAAACTTGCCTTTGTAGCAAAATGTACCTTAAATACAGAGAGGTGAAGGGGGGGGTAATGGGCTTTTGAGAATGTTTCTGGAGTGTAATGAAAGGAAAGAGCCTATTTTTGTTCCTGTACAAGAAAAATGTGATGAGTTGTGTTCTTCATCCAGGTGATCATGGTCACTCAGTGGTAATGTCCCAATTCTTCCTGAATTAACATCACTGGTATTTTTCACTTGTTTTCCTTTCCTGAAGAATGGGTTTCCACTGGCCTCCGTTCTGCTCGATATCCCATTTGCACCTTCATGTCCTGGCCCCAGCCAGCCAGCTGGGATTCCTCTCCAGACTCGTCTACAGGCTCAACTCCTACTGGTTTATCACGGTCAGTGCAACATGGATGGGCTTTTCGGGAGGTTTGCAATTGCAGGCTGAAGACCTGGCATCTTTCTAACGTTTTAGCTATGGCCTGATGTTCTTTGAGCAACATTTTTGTGTCATTACTATTATTATTCGTTATTTGCATTTTGCATCAAGTATTTATGCTTATTAGGGCAGTGTGGTGACAACAGCATTCCCAGTAGCTGTGGGTGTAAAGTGCAGCTCAGGGTAATGTGCTGTGCTTCTGAGGGCCCTCGGCAAGCGTTTGCTCTGTAGTGCGAGAGGCTGCGTTTGAGTGTGGTGGGCACCCTCCTCAGCCGGTTTGGCTGGGAAAGATGGGCACCTAAGGATTGCTTTTATCACTTCACATGTGTTTTCTCATCTTTATGCTGAAACCAGTGTCTGCTTTATGAAAGCCCTGTTTGCACTGGTTTATGCCAGCGGAGCTAAGCAGTGAGAGGGAGCTCACTGCTGTTGGAAAAGCTCTTGCTGCTTTGCTGCAGCAGGGACCCTGTCCCTGCAGCGCTTCTCCAGCGCCCTGCTGCCATCGCAACGCCCCGGTGCTGGGACAGGACTGTCTCCTCTAAAGCACAGAAACGGCTTGGTGCCTCGCTGGCCGTCTCCCCAGCCCAACAGGGCAGGTGTCTGCTGTATGCTGGAGCATCACGCAGGGCCCTGGCCCTCTCTCTAAGCACAGCCTGTGGCTTTGCTGCCTGCCCTCTTGGGTGAGCTCAGGGAGGTCTCTGCCGAGTGTGGTTGTCCTGTGGGGATGCACTTCAGAAGATATTTAACCCTGTTGTTAACTGGGAAAATGTTCTTGTGTTGTTCTGGGATATGGCTGGGGTTTTTTACGTTAGAATGGCTCGAATGTGGTACTTGTTTAAGGATGCAAAACAAGGCTCAGATGGCTTCATTTTCACTTCCTTCATGCTTTGTCTAGATTTACTTGCAAATAAACTGCAAGACCTACGTAACTCCCATTAAGTTGTTCCTACTTCAAGTAGCTGATTGCATTTTTACTGAGTGTGTATAAAACATGCCAAACCGAAGAGTTTCACATTTTGAGATGTTTCCTTTGGAGATCTTAATAAAGCCTCAAGCACTAGTTGAAAATGAAAGAGTATTTCAGTGGGACTGGCTAAAAATCAAAGGCTATCAATGAAGTGCTCTCTCTCCGAAGTGCCCCTGTTGGTCTCCCTGTGCCCGGCCTGGCACAGAGCCGCGCTGGCAGAACCCCCTGCCCTGAGCCTTGTCGGGGGCTCTGGGGCCAGTATGGTCCATACACACCATCCAGCTCCCCAGTTACACGCTGGTGCACAAATAGCCTGAGATGAGGAAGGCACGTGTGAGCGTGGTGATGTGAGCAAAGGGACACATGTGTGGTGGCACAAACGGCACCTGTGAGTGCTCTCGCTGTTTCTGAGGTGGGGTTGTCAGGTCCCTGGTGTCATTAGTGCGTCGCTCTCTCTCGTTTGCAGGCTGAGCAGCTGATCGAGCGCCTGCAAACAGAACACCCGGCCAGTTAAAGCACCCGGAGCCTCGAATCGCTGACGGGGTTGGTCCTTGTCTTGGAACTCTGATTTAAGGTTGCACAGTTTCATGTTGCCAATAATATGCCAGGATAAAAAAAGGGTTAGCTCCTTCTGAGGAAACACTAGCGGAATTTGTAGCTGCCGGCCAGATTCTCCCGTTTGGGCACTGCAGTCTGTACACTTCTCTGACAGTAAGGCCATGTATTTAATTACTATTTTTATTTGTATATATACACATGTAACCCATACACACAGGCAGAGCACTGTTCCTAGTGAAAGGCAGGGTGTAGCGGCAGAATGTACTGCAGCTAAGGCAACAAATCACTGCTAACGGGGTGTATGTGGTACCACAGGGAATGGTTTTGTGGAACCCAGCTGTTATTTTAAAGATGTGTTGTTCTGGGCTTGCAAGTGACATCAAAAACATGTAAGTTTCCATCTGTATTTGTATGATATGTTAATTAAGCCTACTCCTGAGTAGGTACCTTGCTGAAAATACACTACTGACTTTCTGGTGCTAAACCACTCTAATGTATTACCTATCTTATTTGCATGGCAGTGAGATGGTAAATGTTTATACCGTAGGTGCCCGAGCTGTGTTAATGCTGTATAACATAGGAGTACGTGTAAATGCTCGTGTGTTGCACTTAAACTGTCATGTAAAGACCATTTCTCTCTTATGTACACAGTATTTTGCATTAGGTACTGTGTGCTTACAAAAAACAGAGTTGAGAGGACTTGATTTAATATGTCCTTCTTCTGCCTGACGATAGAAGGAAATATCCAAATTTGTATCTGGTTCTGATCCTGATCTCACTGGAAGTGCCTTGGAGATTACTAATGCCTTGGCTGAGCTGTATTTCCAAATGAAGTCACAAGAGAAAGGTCTGTGGTGCAGCGAGTGTGTGGCAGGCTGGTGTAATCACCATGATTGGAATTTGGGATAGCAGGGACTCGGCCCCAAACTGGAACATGTTGGGTGGACTGGAGAACCTGCCGACCGCCGCCTTTGCTGCGGGACGTGGTCAGAGGTGCCAGCGCTCTGGGTTGCAGGGCCTTATTAAGGCAAACCCCAGAGAGCATGGAGTGCTTGTTCTTCCCTCATGTCCCTGGTGCCCAGCTCACTGCCTGTCCTTGGCTGTGCCTTTGGGTGCAGCTGAGGTGACGACAGTCTGTGGCACCCCCGAGCTCCCCTCAGCCCAATCGTCTCAGCACCTCTTGCCTTAGTGCTACAATGAATTGCAGTATTGTGACAGCGAACTAGAAAAATACTGCTCACATCCCTCCGAGAGCAACGGTTTCTACCCAGAAAAGTCGACACCCTTCTTTTCTCACAATGTCTTGTTATTCTTACTCGTGAGCATGCACGTCATTTGCAGTCCTTTAGGGGTTTGATCAGTAACATTAGGGTAGGAGGAGTGTGAATTAAAGCTCTGAACTTTGCTTCTGTGCAGAGGATGGGGAGGTTTGTGCTGGCCCTGGCCTCGTGGAACATCCAAACAGTAAGGTCTTTCAAGAGTTAATACTGTGTTGTGTGTGTTCTGATTTGTAATTTAATTTATGTAACTGTGCTTAACTGTGACATGTAATATTTAAAGTACCACCATGAACTGCTGTCAAAAAGGATTAATGAACGGAATAAAAGCTAATCCTGGAATGATCTCCCAGTGCATTGCACCAGTTGACTGCGGGTTTGACCCTGACAGCCCTCTGCTCCCTCCTCACCCCGACCTGCCAGGACTGGGGAAGGACTGAGAGTGAGAAAACTCATAGATTGGGATAAAGAAAGGTTAATACATGAATGAAATGGGAACTAAAATAAAACCCAAGGCAGGTGGTATGCAGGCCAGCAGCAATGGCCTCCCCTTTTCCCCCAAACCTCCCTCAGTGCCTTGTAGCTGAGCCTGGCCTTGTACAGTGCGGGGTGTGCAGCTTTTCACCCGCTGCAGGGGCAGAGCAGGATCAGGGCAGGCCTTGTTGCTCAGCGATGGCCAGAAAGGGTGTGTGACCAACACTCTGTCAGGCACGGAACATGGCACCCCACGGGCGACTCTGAGAACCATCCCCCCCAGCCAGGCCCAGCACCTCCTCACAGGAGCTCCAGCATCAACTCTTTGCGTCTCACACTTGAGAAGGGTCCCAATAGTGACCATAAAACTGGAAAGGTAAAAATTGGGATAGAATCTAGCTTCCAAATGTTGCTGAGGAGCAGCATGGGGAATTGGGCCTGTCTGACACAAGCAGACCGGCCTCTGGCAAGCCGTTACATGGAGCTGTGTTAATTACTGAGATGAACGCTCAGTACCTCGTTAGTGCTTTTCAGCACAGAACCCTGTTCCAATTTCCTTCTGTATTGACAAGCACTCTTGGACTTGGGTGGTAATTTTTTTAATTAGGCTAGGAAATGTTTTCTGACTAGCCTGTCCTAATGCTTTGAGTCCGTTTCAAATTCCTGGGCAGCCCCTGGAGGCGGCGAGCAGAGCCCATCAGCCGTGTCCCGTCTCCAGCAGCGGTACAGCATCGTTCTAAAACCTCCACAACCTGCCTAGCTTCCCAGAGAGCAGAGATGGATAAAACACTGCTGGAGAGAGACCATACTCAGCAGCTCCTGCTTCCCAGAGCCGGAGAGGCGAAGGGAGGCTGTGCAGCCACAGCCCCTTGTTCCTTGATCCGCATTAGCGCCCCTGGGAAAAGCTGCTTTTTTGACTGCCTGGTTGGGAATGACAAAGCTTTACTTGTGCTCTTTTGCTCCATTGTTTTACATAAGCCCCCAGCCCGACGTGAACCCAGAGAACACTACTTCACCCTGAAGGACTAACTCCCCCTCTGCAGGATGGCACCACTCTGCTAATGTAGAAGGAAGAAGTTTGGGTGTTGACTAAGGACAGCATTTTCCATGTTGGTAATAGCTCTCCAGGCTGTTACAACGTCTTAAGTGTGAGTTGTAAATAAAAGCATAAAAATGGGAGCAAACCTGAAAATCATATTTGAAATTTGCCAAACAATAAAATGCTTCATAAAACCTCAGATACTGTCAGTTCAAAGGGCTGTGCAATATTTATTGAAGTGCTGAAAGTACCTTCAGTGTCTGATGGGAGCAAATCTCAATACAACATACAGACTGAAAACCTGCAGAATTCATGGGACTCGTGGGGAAGAGGAGCAAAGACAACCAGGGGAGTCTGCCACAGAGGAGTGAAGTTCAGGAGAGATTTGAAGAGCTGAAAGTTACTGAGAGGTGTGAGAAGGCCTTTGAGAAGGTCAGAGTTTACTTACTGCTCTGAACAATCTGTAACACTGGAAAACCTCAATGTTTCCAAGAACAATTTAATAAATTCCCTTCCATTCAGTCCAATGGAGGCTGCTGTAAAAAAAGTTGCCCGTTGAAAAGTTTAAATTTCATCTGTACACACTTATCCCCACGTGGCAGGGAAGAAGCAGAACGTTGTAAAGCGTGCAAACTGGTAGCTGAATTGAGCTGTGAACACGAGGTACGACACGCTCCTGACTCTACAGGCTTCAGGAGGAATTTGGTGGTTGTGGCCTGGACACACGGACCAGCTGCATTATCTGCCGTTCAGACTTCCTGGGAAATACTGGCCCTTGCTAGGAACAGGAGGTTGGATTTGCCAGCCTGACCCAGGTTGGCAGCTTTTTGGTGTTCGGAACCATTTTGCAGGCACACAGAAAGATTTGGGTCACTCTTCAGAGAACGCTCAGCTGAAGCTGGCAGGTAGGTAATTTGGCTCTGTAATTGTTTTAAAAAATCCATCCCTCTAAAATAATCCTTTTGATAATAATCCTTGGGTTTATTCCAAGTGCCACAACAGGGCAAGCTTTTTGTAGTGGGTGATAAAATTGGTGAGTTGTTTATCTGGGTCTTACCCTGCTGCAATCTGTTCTGACCTGGGGTGAGAATGCTCTGGTAGCTCCAGTGGTGCTTGAACCACCCAGCAGCTGGAGGGGGTGCCATGGAGGCCCTGGGAGCAGCTGCTGCCAGCTCCTTACATAGCCCAGAACCCTGGCATTTCACTGTGTGAGCCAGCCTTCATTAAGCACTAGTAACTTTGCCTGAGCCAGACCTCAACTAGTGTCTCTGAACTGGTTACTCTTCCTGGTAGAACCATCCTGTCAGCCTGCTGGCAATACCCACGCTGCCTGGCACTGCTTTCCATGAGGGCTACAGCAGCACCGCCAGCACCTGAGAAATGGTGCAATGAAGCAAACGGCAGCCCGTGGCTGTTCAGCACAGAAAGCCTGATTGCCTTTGAAATCAGACCACACAGTCAGTTCATCTGACGGGAGCTGAGATCCTCCCGGGGCTCCTGCCACGTCGGCCAGAAATGCTGTTCCAAACCCCCAGGCATTTAATGTCACAGGACACAGATCTGCTCGGGAAGCAGGTGGGTTTGGGCACCACGGGCACACACAGCAGCACCTTCTCCCACTTCCCGACACAGCATCATTCTGTGGGGATGAAACCCCCCACTGTCCCTCCCCGGGGGGCCTGTCCCCCAGAGACACTGAGCGCAGCACGTCCCTCTGCCCTCTGCTGCACGAGGAAGAGGAGGCAGAGGGATAGTGAAGTCCATGGCTTTACTCATCCATCTGAAGGCTCGTTTTGATGCAAATCCCCATTGGATGAAAATGTCAGACCAAAAAACCATTCTCTTGGGCTTTTTGCATAAAGTGTTCTTTTGTATAAATAGCATACAATAATCTATCGTTTTTATCAAGTTCATCATTTATATTAAATTTCCATCTCCTTTAAAGGCAAAAGAGCACGTTCCACCACAGGCCCATCGAGTACTGCAGTTAACATAAAAGTTTTTAGTTGCACTGGTAGAAAATAGAACTTTCTGTTTCTAATCCCAGGGTTTCCTTGGTGGTACCTATTGCAAACACAGCTCCTGACTACTTTTAAGAGCATTATTGCAACTACTGTGTACCACCAATCCTTTTTTTTAACTATTTCAAACGTAGAAGTTCCCCTGGAATAACGGCAAGATGTAAGTAATTTAGGAACCATCAAACAGCCCTGCTGTGGTATTTCTGTAATTTCAGGAATTTTCATATACCTTATGAAAGAAACTTCCATTTTTTCATTTTCACCACGTGCAAATACCCTAAACTTCTGTTATCTACCAGGCTCTCTTCTTTTGAACCATATGAATTCCCATGAGAGTTCTCAATTCCGTGTTTTGCGTGGTGGGGGTTCCCCAGCCTGCCCGAGCCGGCGCTGAGCAGCAGCAGTTACTCGGTGGTACTTCCCACAGCCCGAAGCAGTAAGGCCAGTGGAGCTGTTTGAAGAACTGGGGCTTTGGTGGTCGTGGATGATAACGAGGAAAGGACAATCCAACAGCAGCGTGACGGGTTAGTTCATTGTTGGTGACTTCTGTCCAGACCTCTGCCATTTCTGCAGAGATGATTTTTATCCTTCTCGCCCATTTCTCTCCTGCTCACGTCCCAGTAAGCAGCAGAGGTGACATTCCGGACTGCAAGCCTCTTTCAAGACAGATTCCAGGAACGTTTTTCCACCAGGGACCCCGCAGCAGAATCCCTTAGGTGACACGGCCTTATTCTAATAAAGTGATGACCACGTCATCATCCTTTCCCTGCCAGAGCATTTCACCTTCAAAACGAACCAGACCGTGCTTTCTGGCTCTCAGCAGGATTCCCACCACTTTATTGGAGATAGTCACGTAGGTTTCAAACAGCTGCCCGAAGGTCACACTCACGTGTCCATCTTCTCCCACCTCTCCAGTCCTTCTGATGACCAGGCACAGCTCTTCCACCTCCTTGCCCACGTGGGAGTGAGCATCTTTCCCCCTCTGCTCAGTCCGAGACCCCTCGGGAGGTCTCCCGTAGGTGGCATCTCCCCTGGGAGCGTGCGGGGCTTTGGAGGCCAGCCTGGCCTGGTTGCTGAAGGGGTTCTTCCTCTGGTACTCGATGTGATCTTCTGCCCAGCTCTGCCAGCTTCTCCTCAGGTCACCCACCGCACCCGCACCCTTCCCGCTCTGCCCCTTCTCCTCCTCCATGTCTTCAGAAGGCGTGATGGCTCCCGGGCAGGAACAGCCCCGGGACTGGGTGGCTGTAGCCGGGGCTCCCGGCCGCGCTCTCAGCTGCGAAGGGAAAACTGCAGCAGATCAGCGGGGTCATTGCGGGGAGAGTTCTGCCCGAGGGAGAGGCGGGGCCGCTGAGGCCTTAATTATGGGCAGATTGTGTTAAGCCCGGCCCTAATTGCGACGGAGGACGGGGAGCCAAGGCGACCCAGCTGAGGCCGGGTAGCCTGGCTGCAGAGCGGCGCAGGGCGCTACGGCCGCCCCGCACAACCCGTGCGCGGTGCGGTGCTCGCAGCTCCTGCGGGGCCGCCTCGGGAAGAGCCCTCTCCTCNGGGACCAGCTCTGCGCCCCGCGTTTCCCGTGATGAGTTAGGGACGGGCTTCCGCAGCCCCGCGGAGGTGAGATGTGGCCGGGCCGTGCCCGTGCTCCGGCTCACCCCTACCCGCACACACGGCGGCTCCACGCAGCGCACACCTGCGGGTCCTGAAGTTCAGCTTCAAGGGTGTGTGAGAGAAGAGAGGATGGGTGCTAGCTTTTCTACGGGGAGCGGATAGGAATGCAAACCCTGAGCAGTTTAATAACCGAATTACAGCAGGCGCCTCTGGATTTTACACCCTGTGTTCTGCGTTGAGGTTTCACGGTTATCTGCCCATATACACGTGTTGATGCTGTTGCACGTGAACCCCGTGAGCAGTGACAGAGCCCCCAGCAGGACACACAAGTTATGGTCGAAAAACGCTTGTGTTGTGTTTGGGTCCAGGAGAGGGCAAGGCGCCGACAGCAAAGGACAGCACAGCCTTTCACTTTTGACCTGGAATTCAGGATGGCCACGTGGTCGAGAGGAGGGTGGTTAATTCTAGCATCCTGGATAAATTGCAATGTTAGTAATTACACTTTGTGTGCTTGAAATTCTCCTGAAGGCTAAAAGGGGTAATTGTTCTTCCTTTCCCTCCCTACAATAGCTCTGTAACGTTGCTGACAAGAGGTGACTCCCTGATCCAGGCTGATGAGCTGCGTGAGTCTCCTCAGCAGCAGTCTGTGTTAAGATTACAAACTCAGCACCTGAAAAGCACTCTGGTTTTATGTCAGTTATTAATAAACACGCACTTTTGAACTATGCTGAGCAGCCTACAAAGACTGCCAGTGATACTGCATGGATCCTCAAAAGCGGGGCTTTACAAGCCTCCTGCAGAAAACAGTATTAATTACTGGAAAATTGAAGTATTCACCTGAGAACAGACAGCAACGCTCTGCAGATAAAAGTAAGAGAAAGCCAGTCCCAAAAAGATTATGCTTGAGCACTAATGCCAATAACCCTCCCTACGGGGTTTCTGAAATGTAAAGCAAGACAGACTGGGAAAATGAAAGCAGACTTCTTCCACCGAATCTCTCTCGGCAACCCCAGCATTTTGTGGGCAATCCCAGAGGTGCCAGCTCTGCCAGCATTCCCGCAGCAGTCCCGAGCCCCTTCCACGGCTGTTCCCCCCTCTACTAGGGGAGAGGGCTCACCCAGAGGTGCCAGTTCACCCCGGCCCTGCTCAGGGCTCGGGCTCCACCGCAAACCTCGGTTCTGGCCATCGCAGAAAGGAAAAGACAACTGGGGAAGCGGCAGGGTGAGGATATGGAGAGGAACACGGTCCCTGCAGTGCTCGCAGGTCGTGATCGAAGCCTCGGCCATCTCGGAAACCAGCTGTCCAGGGTCAGCAGAGAACATCCAGAACACCAGCTCAGCGCCGAGCCGGCCCACAGCTAATCAAACGCTTACTGAAATCGGGATCAGCCGAACCTTTCAGCTCAGCACAGCTGGGAGATCAGCGAGGACGGGATTAGCGTTATCAACTCCGGGTGTTTAAAACAAAACACAAACGGCGATACTAAACCCCCTTCTCTCCCCGCGCCGTGCGGTCGCATCCCGGCCCTCTCCCGGGAGCCCGGCTCCCGCCTCCCTCCGCTCCCCCCCGCTGACCTCCTTCCCACGGAAAAAACGCGGCGGCTCCTGCGGCCTCCGTTAATTGCTAACGGCACTAATGACCTGCCAGCGAGGGACGGTCACGGCCCGGGGACCCAGCCCGCCGGACGCCCGCGGCCAGCCCCGCACCGCTGCAGCAAAAGAAAAGGGGCCGTGGGAGATGGAATCAGCGCGAACCGACCACCGCCGCCCTGTCCCGCCCGCCGGCGGCCGCTCGGTGCAGGGCCCGCACCCAGAGCTG
>VZTM01000140.1:128065-285087 GCA_013400555.1 Jacana jacana | reverse complement strand
CAGGGCCTCGCCCTCTGACCGCCCCGCGCGGCCAGGGGGGAGCGGGGCTTGCCCACCGGCCCTTCGCTCTCCGCGCCCTGTGGCCAGCGACCCCCCTGGAGCGGGGCTGCCCCCGTTATCTCAGCCGCGCAGCCGGCAGGGGCTTCTTCCTGCTGCCCCCGGCCTCCGGGGAGGGGGTCGCTCCTGGAGATGAAGGGGGTGTCCCCGGAGATGGAGGGGGGCCCTTGGAGATGTGGAGGAGGGGGGCTCCTTGGTGGCGTCGTTGAGGCAACGCTTGCCTTACCCCCCTCAAGAGCCTTTGGAGCCAAGAGGGGTTGCCGGCAAAGAACCTGGGGCTCCAGCCGAGAAGTGGAAGTTCAGTGGGAACAATGAGTTTATGACCCTCTTTCTGAGGTCCTGTTGGGGTGACCTGTCAGTCTAAGCGCTGTAAGTACTCCCGCTGGCGGGGTGTGGGTGTGTGGATGGTGGGTGCTGCCCTGGGGACAGGAGAGGTCCTCTCTGGAGCTGTCTGCACCCTCCTGCCTCACGCAGCTCTGAAGGAGCTCTGGTAGAGCTGTGCGAGGAGGGTGCAGACGTCTCCGTTTTCTGGAGGGAGATGTGGGGAGCAGCAAGGATGGGGATCCTGTGAGGCTCTGGAGGTCCCCAGACCCTGGCTGGTGTCCTAGTGGTGACCCCCCCTGCTGTGTGTCCCACTGTCGGCAGCAGGGACTGCTCTCTTCTGGCCTTGGGTTCTGGGGGTCTGTTCCCTGCGGGGGCGAGGGCTGGTGCTGCGCTGGCCATGGGGGCTCAGGCGTGGGGGACGGCAGGTCCTGCCTCCACAGCTGCCTCTCACCACACCTTTCTGTCAGCTGGGTGCCAAGGAGTCTGGTTCTGGACACTGAGTTGGTTTATTTTATCATGTGCCATTCACAGAAACCATTAGAATCATAGAATCATTTAGGTTGGAAGAGACCCTTGGGATCATCCAGTCCAACCATCAGCCCTAATCTACAAGTTCTCCCCTACACCAGATCCCTCAACACCACATCTCATTGACTCTGAAACACAGTCAGGGATGGGGACTCCACCCCCTCCCTGGGCAGCCCAGTCCAGGCTCTGACCACTCTTGCTGGGAAGAATTCTTGCCTCATGTCCAGCCTAACCCTACCCTGCTGCAGCTTGCAGCCATTCCCTCTCCTTCTGTCGCTCATTGCCCGTGAGAAGAGACCAGCACCAACCTCTCTGCAATGGCCTTTCAAGCAGTTGTAGAGAGGGATGAGGTCTCCCCTCAGCCTCCTCTTCCTCACACTAAACACTCCCAGCTCCCTCAATCGTTCCTCGTAAGATTTATAAAGCTCCCCCAAAAGCTCCTGGCATGTTTTCCGAGTCCCTGTGTCTCTCTGGGCCCGTGGGGAATGGCTGGTTCAGCACACACTCGGTTTCCGTGTTTATAAGAAAACCCTCTTCTTTGTAACTTTAACTCATGGTTATTTGCCCCCGTGCTGCCTCACGGAGCGGGCACACGCTGTGACGCCTTGAGTGCTTGTTCTCAGTGCCATCGTACCTGGGCGCTGTGATGCCCAGGAGCGTGTGTTAGTGTTCTGCACAGCGCTGAGGTGCACGGTTACTGGGTTAGAGGGTGGTATTGGGTAGACTGGGTCGGTAGCTTGGCTTTACTCCTGTTTCAGAACACAATGCAACACACGTTAAATTTATTTTCCTTGTTTTCATTAGGGTTTAATTCTGTGCACTGCTTTTTTACTGTCTGCTTTGTGGGGATGGAACATGAAGTTATTGACTTATGGTCACCCCAGCTTTTCTCCAGGCAAGGTCATCGGGGCAGGTGGCCAGAGAGAGGTGGGGTGGTTTTCCCTGAGGAGCTGGTTGCTCTTGGTCGGTAGAGCTGCTGAAGGAAACGGTTCTGTGGCCCTTTTCTTCTTGCCCAGGGCCTGCTGGGTGTGTGCAGGGCTGTGGGACAGGCTGGTGGGCACAGAGGTATCTCGGAGGGCTTCTCTCTTGCCAGCAGCTTCAGAGGCTGTGGGGCGTCCTGCCCAGGGGAGGGACTGCAGGAGGAGCACCCCCAGCGCTGACCTCTCACTTCAGTTCAGGCACCTTTATAGTGGGTGGTGGGGTTTGGGGTTTTTTTAATTATTACTTACTGGCTTGCTCTTTGGAGATTTGCTGTTCTGAGTGTGCAGCTTGTGGAGTTTGATTCGGTTTACTCCAGAAAAGACACCTGCTGGAGGAGGCCTTTGAGACACCTGTAGAGCGGAGAGGGGACAGAAGAGGGGTTGGTGCTCGGGGTGGGCAGTAGGCACTGCTTTTGCATGACTGGGTCAGAAATACTGTAATTCTAGGTAGAATAATATAGTAAAAGGAACGTTGTTGTGAGAGTGCAGGGCTGAGCAGTGAAGATTTCGGTGGGAGAGAAGATGCGGACTGGTGGCATTTGCTGGCTGCAGTTTGCCTGACGGTCTTCCTGTGGTGTGGCCTGCCCAGCTTGCCCTGCCTCTCCCGGCCGTGGCTCGGTCCCTGCCGGCGGAGCTCCCCGACGGGCAGGCAGCTGCTTTTAGACCAGGAGTCTCTGCTTGTGTCAGTTTGAGCTGTAGGCGCAGAGGGAGTTCATGAATCAGCCCCGGCCCTGAGTGTCGCTGCCGGTTCCCGCGGTGGGTCAGCAATAAACTCCTCCTGCTGCTGCAGTCTCTGCTGTTTTGTTCATAATCCCTATGGAGGTCATCCTCTGCATCAGAATCTACCGTGTGCTGCTTTATTTTCTTCTTCCTTTTTGTTGTTCTTTTATTTCTTTCTTGCTTTAAAACTTCAGTTAATGGTCCTGAGGCCTGACCTTTATATCTTCATTTCAGGAAATAACGTCTTTGCTCTCGCTGTATGGTGGACAGTTCAGCACTGAGCAGGAAATTCGTGTAAATGTAAGTGAGGGCCGAATAATTCCCTTGAGTGCCTGCACGGAGTGCGGGTGTGCTCTGTGGGGTGTTGCTGTCATGTGTGGGGAGCTGAACAAACTGGGATGCTTCTTAGGAAAATAAGGTGTCTCCCCCAAACCGGCAAATTCTCATTAAGGGCTGGGAGTTGAGTAAGAGATGCACAAAGTACAGCCCAGGCCGCAGCAGCGTGAAGGACGCAGTGCCATCTGCTGGGACACTCTGCCCTCTCCAGAGCAGCCCAGCCCCAGGAGCAGCCCACCACAGTCTGCCTCTGCCCTTTGCCTCCCCATGGCCGGGACAGCGGGTCCCAGGGTGAAGCGGAGTGGTTGTGGTCCCAGGTTAGTTAGGAGCGGTGGGTGACCAGGTGTTAGGGCAGTTTAGGGAGTCAGTAACCCAGAGGAGCGTAACCAAATAACCTTTACCAAGCCAAAGTATGGTGGGAAAATGAAATACCTGATTACATCCAGCTTGAATGCCTGAGAAATGTTTAGTTCTCAAATTTAATGTTTTATCCTTGTTTTCTGTACCCTTAATTTGTATTAATTCTGTACCATTTACATTTTTTAATTTTTTTTCAGTCTTCAGCATGCATGTTCTGTTTCTATAGATCACAGCTACGTGATTTGTGTGACACCCTCCAGTTGGGGTTTGCATCACTTACCTTCTCTTTACGTTCTGTGTCTATAGAGCAATGTTATTTCATTGTGTCATTCATGTGACACCCTCCCACTGGCATTTGCATCGCTTCTCTGCTCTTTATTTCAGTCCCCGTTCTGGATTCTCACTCTTCCCTCAGAAGAGATGGCCAGGGGGCTGATGAAACGGACAGTATGTGCAAAGTAAGAGGTGAAAAACCCCGGAAGTGCTACCGCAGGCCGTGGGAAATGGTTCCCCTGTGGTGTGGCAAATGGCAGTTTTGTGGTTTTTTCTAACACCTGTGTAAGTGTAAAAGTAAGCCATGGGGTGAAGGGCTTCTCCAACGGCTGAGGTACACTCCAAGGTGGATATTGGGTTCTCTCTAGTACAACCTATACTGTCAGCATGGTCATTGCTTTGCCCATAAGTATAGTTTAAATTCTCACAGGAAGTGAATCATGTGCTATAGAAAAAAAGTTAGACGCTGTAAAAAATGCACTTTTTTCACAGTGTTCCTCATCCCCCAAGGCAGTGCTTTCCCGAGGCCGGCGATGTGGAACAGGAAAGCATAACGAGGGCACCTTTGAACACCTGAAAGTGTCCAGTGCCACAACCACGTCCTTAAACGGGACAGGACCTCTGGTGATGTTGTCATCCGTAGGAGGTTCCAGGTTCAGGATTTGCTTTACCCTGGGGTAGTGGAGCACTTTGGAAGTCTGTTTTTGCCCTTTCCCTGCCTTTGCTCACCCCATCAGGTGGGTGGGTGCGTGTGAGTTTTCTCTCCTTTGCAGTATCGCTGTATCTGCTGGTGGCCAAGGGCACCAAGACTGACACTTACCTTTCAGTGTATGTTAGCAAACCAAAAAGCATCATTGAAATATCAGCTCAGGAGTAAAAGTAAGCGTGTCCCTGTTAAGAACCAAGCTTAAGCACGTGCCAAGAGTTAAATAATGTGCCTCGATACTTCATGAAGCAAAGCCTAAATGCATCAGCCAAGAAAGTTAAAGAGAGAAGTGTCTGTAAGGTGTTTCTTCTCCCTTCCCATGACTGCTCTCTAACAAAACTTGGTCGTTTCAGGTCAGTATTTGAACTGTGGGGCCACGGGAGGTCTGCGGGGGAGCTCTATGCGTCTCTGAGGAACTACCCAGTGGCCAAGATGGTATGTGTGTAATGAAGCTGGATGACGATGTTCCTTAGTGCCACTGAGCAGCACTGCAGCTCCACTAATGGAAGTGTCTCTGCTCTTGTTCCAGCTTCCATACCTCCAGTCAGACTCTACTTATAAAGTACATATTCATACGTTTAATAAAACACTGACTCAAGCACAGAAAATCCAAAAGATAGATGTAAGTACATGTTCAAGAAATCTTTGCCATTTAATCTATTCATGTTGTTCTTACTCTGTGCTGTCAGTGTATTGAGCCTGGGCTTCCTGGGGATCTTAAAGCAGTTTATAGCTTACGTGTTATCAGCTCAAAATGAGATCTTTGTGGCTGAATTAACATTCCCTCCAAATCCATGACTGATTTTTTTTCCTAACCAGCCCCTGTGGGGCATAAACAAAGAGAAACAAATGTCACTGCTGGTGTCAGCCCAGTGTTCTGTGGACACTGAAGTTTGTTGCCCAAAGATTCAAATGGCTGACGTCAGGTGATGGATTTTTGGACAGGCTGCTCCTTGATGCCCATGTTGGGCGTTTATTGCTGTGGAACGAGTGACCTCTGTCGCAGGCTGTGGATCTTCTGCTGGCTTCTGTCCTTATGCACTTACCCTCCTAACTGTGCTAGTGTTTTAATTAGGATATTTTTTGGTAAGTTTCTGTTAATTTTTGCTCTTCCACAATCCATTTTAGCAGCTATTTGTCCTATTTACTTCATGTACAGAAGCTGAGTTGATAGTGCCCTTTGCCGTTTGTTCAGTTTTTGTGTCTGTGAAGTAATGCCCAGTGTGTAAATTGGTGCAGCTGCACATCCTGAAAATTTTAAATCCCATTGTTTATCATCAGTGTTGTTTTTGTAACTTGAGCATTGCATAATTAATGTGCACAGTTAATTCCCTCTAAAGCTGGGTTCTGTTCAGTTGATAAAACCCGTTACAGCTCCTGATTTCCAATCCTTGATCGTTTGAGCCATCTTTATTCACTAGAAAGGCATTTCAGAACGCCAGGGAAAACCAAGAAGGCACTTTCAGTACTAATCCATCATTTCTCACCAGTGGAATTGGGGGTTGGTTTTTTGTTTGGTGTTTTCTTTTTGTAGGGGTGCATATTTAAAATAATTGACCCTGGGTTTTTGACTCTGTTTTTTTGACATTTTTCTTTATTTTATAGGCCCTTGAATTCCTGCCATTCAAAGGCAAGGTAAATTTAAAGAACCCACAACATGTCTTCTGGATTTTGGAAGATTATGGAATGGACCCTAATAACGTTCCAGAAGACCCCTTTCATCTGTACTTTGGTAGATGGGTGCGTGACTCTGCTTGCTTCAGTTCTTAGGAGCTTGTGCTCTCAGGAAAGCATTCTTCAGTTTACACCTAGAGAGTTGTGTTGAGTTCTAATTGAAGCAGACACTGTAATTGTGGCTCAGTGTGTCACTGCATAATACACTCACACAAGTCTTGAAAGTCTTTATTTGTGACTAGGGAAAAACAGGTTAAGTGGGCAATTTGGAGGTGGAGACATGGAAGTTGTGCCTGGGGACACATGTTATGTTGCCCTCCCCTGAGGGAACTCAGCACAGCAGTGAGCCCCTGCACAGCTCTGGGGGTGTGTGAGGTTTCTGGGGACCCAGACAGAGCCAAAGCACCAGCAGCTTGCTGCAGACATGAGGAAAGATGTACAGGAGCTGTAGGTGGTTTGTGGCCCCACTGCAGTGCTGGAGCATCCTCAGCTGCAGGAGGTTCTGGCAGGCCAGGAAAGCACAGAGGGAGCTCTGAGGCTTGGGACATCGGCCGGTCCAGCCCCCAGAGGATGCCCATCGAGGGGACAGTGACAGCGTGGTGCTGTGCAATAGGAGCCACATTCATAAACTGTCTGGAGCTGGAAATCTGAGGTCCTTGGCACTGGTGAGGCCCTGCCTTGAGTGCTGTCTCTCCAGTTTTGGGCCCCTCATGACAGGAAAGACATGGAAGTGCTGGAGCGTGTCCAGAGAAGGGCAATGGAGCTGATGAGGGGTCTGGAGACCAAGTCTTAGGAGGAATGGCTGAGGGAGCTGGGGGTGTTCAGTCTGGAGAAAAGAAGGCTGAGGGGAGACCTTCTTGCCCTCTACAGCTCCCTGACTGCTGAAGTGTTTCAAAACGAGTAAACCAACCTGAAAAAAATAGGGAAGTGTCTTCTGTTTACCCAGTTTACCCAGTAAGGCTTCGTGTTGGAAGGGCTTTTGAATGTGTGTTCTTCCAGCCTGCTTTGGTCCTCTTCAACACATCTTGGAAGTAAAATGTAAACATGTTAGCCTTTGGTCTTTGTTTTTCCAGTAAATTCTGATCTGTCAACACTAACCTAAATTTAGATTCTGAGTGTGGAGAGAAAAGCCAGTGGGGATGGAAATTCTGTGTGACCTTAAGCATGTGTGTGCACACGCGTGTCTTAACATGTGCTTCTGCTTCTCATCACTGTGAAATTCTTTTAACTCTGAATTACCAGGAATTGCTTTTCTGACCCCTAGAATAGCAGAAAAGTTGCTCTCATCGTTACTTCTTCAGAAGACTTTTCCCTCTCAATTGTTTGTATGCTTTTGGCCTCTGTCTTGGAGCAAGTCCATTAGCCTTAGTGTCTGCTTGTATCTGAGACCTGACAGTGATTTTTAAATGTTCCACCAGATTGCAGATGGCCAAAGAGAACTTATCGAGTCCTACAGTGTAAAAAGGAGACACTTTATTGGGAATACGAGCATGGATGCCTGCCTGTCCTTCATTATGGCAAACCACGGGAGAGTGAAGCCCAATGATGTTGTATATGATCCATTTGTTGGAACAGGTATATATATATATGGGTTTTTTTCCTAGTGGTGGGGAAGCCTGGGAGGTTGTGTTACTGCTCACCCCACACTTTGACCTGGTGCAGCAGCTCTGGGCTGGTACCTGAGATGATACCAAAAGCAAAATGGTCATTATAAAATGGAATGCCTTTTTTTTTTTAAAACTTGAAAGGGATTTTGGGGGAAAGAGACGGGTTTATTTTACACTTCTGATGAGTCTGTGTTTGCTGTATTACTTTATGTAGCGTGGCCTAAACACCAGTTTGCGTGTGTCATGGGCTGCTTAAGGCCCACGGTGACCAAGGACTGAACCTCGGCTGGAGCGTTCCTCACAGCCCTGTCAGAACGTGACAAGGAGCAGTGTTTGTGGAGGTGGCTGTTCAGAGGAGGGCTGAGGGCACATCAGAGCAGTACTGAGCTCCTGGCATCCCACAGTGACCAGTTGCCTGCTCCATCGTGTCCCCAGTGAGGGCAATACCCATGGCACCTTGTGTCTGGCCCCAGCTGATCTTCTCTGAGCTAGGCCAGGAGGGGGAGCTTTTATTCCACGTATTACTGTGCCTGGCACAGAAGTGATTTTCACTGGAAGGAAACCCAGCTGTTTTGGTGGTGAAATAGAAGATGTGTTGTGTCAGGTTGTGCCATTTAACCCTACAAAAGTATGTGCTGTTCTGCTGCCTGTGATAGGTTCTTCAAAGGCATAACAGAGTCTCTGTTTCTGACCTGGATTTTGCTTGGCTTTGACCAAGAAGACCACGTGTGAGACACACACAATTAAAGTATATACATTATTAGAAGGATGAAGAGAACTTACTGCAGAGAAGTTAGGGAGAGAGAAGACAGTGCTACAGGGTCACTAGTAGGACAAATTCTTACTGGCACATGGCTCCTCTGTACCATAGAGAACCTACCAGGGGTATAATATTTTCAGAAACACAAGGCTTCAGTGAATTATATGGTTTTGCCTTAAATTTTTGTTTATATACAACCTGATTTTTTGTGTGCATAGTAAGGTCCTAAGAAATTTCTTCCTCCCCCTTGTGCCTGGTGTTCCTCACAGATGGGAAGGTTGAGGAAGCTCCTCTGCTTCATCTCTAAGCAGTTTGTTTCATTTCGGTGTCTTTGGGTTTGTGTCTTTTTACCAAGATCTGCTAAACCTAAATCACAAAAAATTCCTGAGAGCATTCATTCACTTGGAGGGAAAACTGAAGGGGAAAAAACGAAAAGGAAGGGTAAATTTAGAGGAAGAAAAATCACATAGGAGCTGTGAAGGTACAGAAGTTCAAGATAAGGGTTTGGCACTGTTTCAGTTCAAAAAATAACGTATATCAAATTCTCCCTAAATTGTGCAATGATTTGAATTGCTTTTTTTTGTGTGTTTATTGCATGAACCACCTGTAATGCAGAGGCTGGAGATGAGCAGGGGCACGCAGGGACAGGCCGTACCAGGTGGAACCCCGTTTGTCAGTGGAGTGCCTTTATTTATTTAGTAAACACCTAAACAGTGGCTTTTGCACCTGCTTTTGGCGAGTGAACCCCAGGCATTTCAACAGTGTCTCGAGGGCCTGAAGAGGATTTTCAAGGTTGTCAAGGCAACTGCTCTGGCCCCAGAGATTTGGGAAGTAGTAGTTTGGAGTTGGGAGGGGTGCGGTGAGTCTGAGCTGATGGGTCTGGGAAGAGCATGTGTTCAGGATTGGAGGAGTTTGTGGAAGAAACTGTACTTCAGATTTCTTTATTGGTGCAACCTTAATGCCTGGCTTGGCTTCTTCCTGGTGTTTTTTATGCTGAAAAGGTAAATAGTACCAAATTAGTACCAAAATGATGCTTGCATGTTGGAAACAAGCTGGTTTTGCTGGATGAGCGAAATCATAAGTCTTCCCCCTTAGCGGGGACGACTGGAATTTGTCCATGGAATAAAAAGTGCTTTTGACAAGGCTGGCTGGGGAGACTACAGACCTTTTCTGTAAAGCAGAGTTGGAATGGCCAGAATTGGGTTTGGGTTGTAAAATGTAACTTCCATAAGCTGTTCAGGTACTCTTTCCTCAGTGTTGGGCAGAAGGAAGCCTGCAGGTTTCTGGAAGGATAAAACAAGTCTTTTACCTGGATCCCCTGTGCTTCCTCCTGCGGAGTCCCTCCTGGTTATCACAGCACGCTCACTGCTTGTGCTTCTGCGAGGTGTTTGTCCCTGCTTACCCTTTGCCAGTTTGTGATGCTGTGTAATTGCATGCCCAGCCCCTTCCCTGTGCTGAAGGGGAGGGCAAACAGCGCAACAGAAAGGTGTGAAGCTCTGTGCCATCCTGGCTGCCCCGTCCCTGGAGGGGTTCGAGGTCAGGCTGGAGAGGACTTGGAGCAACCTGCTCTGGTGGGAGGTGTCCCTGCCCAGGGCAGGGGGGCTGGAACATCATGATCTTTAAGGTCCCTTCCAACTCTAACCATTATGATTCTATGATTGTTGTTCTGCTGATAGCCTTGAGGTGAGAGGATGATTCTCTGATGAGCCCCTTGTGCACACCAGTTTGGTACAGCAGGTCCAAGGACTGCCCATACTGGAGTATTTAAATGATCCTCCGCCTTCTGTGTGTGCACAATTGAGCTAGTACCAGTTGAGACTCGGGAAAAGCTGTAAGTTCATGTTTTCTTAATGGCTTTTTTTTTACCCCTGTAATCAAAACCACTCATAGACGGGCAAAGTACTTTCTTCTTGCTTTTTTTGTAGGACTGGGTGGTATGCCAGACTTGGGGGCAGGGCTAGCTAAATTTCTCTTGGCCCTCTGGAGGCACTGCCCATCTCTTCTGAGGGATTGCAGCCGAGAAGGGAAAGGGGTGACTCCTCTGGGGTGAGTAACCTTGCTTTTCCCTCATCCATTTCACAATAAAAAGCCGAGGGTTTTTAATTTTTCCCTTTTCCTCTCATCCTCAGTTTGGGTAGAGTTCATTAGCACATGGTGCAGGGGTTCCCTGGTGCTGGAGGTGGCATCTCTGGCCTGGGCCGGTGGTGTTAGGGGTTTGTGGCACAGTTTAGGGGTGGCACGGGGCTGTGCAGACCCCAAGGTGTTCCTCCCCCCGCTGCTGGTGACTGGGAGAACTGGTGTCACCGCACCACCAGCCTGTGTGTCGTCCCCTGTCCTGCAGCCATTGTTCCCTGTGTTTTAGCAGGACTGTTGGTATCTACGAGCAGTTGCCATCAGCAGTCACAGCCTTGCTCTCAGTCACCGTTCTGTTCCAAACCAGTCTGTAACAGACCTCCTCACTAACAGCCTGACAGCACAGCTCTTCACTAACCTGCTCTCTCTCCTGTTTTTGTGTTTGGAAGCTGTGAGGGAGGTGATGTCACTTGCTCCTTTCTTCTACTCAAGCATTGCCCAGCTTCAAGGGGCGATCACACGTGCGTTTTGGGTAGGTTTTAGTTTTTTAGTTAGGAAAGCAGATCAGAGTAGTAGTGGTTAAAAAGAGTGGTTTTATTGGAGGACGAGTACACTGATAAATGTACTGGAGAAACAGGGCAAACTCACCAACAAAGGTGCATCTGTATAGAGCTTTCCTGCTGCAAAGCAATTGCAGAAACTTGTTGATGTTGCTGTTACATTGGAGATCCTTACACTTCCGAGGTTCTTGACCATTGCTTTCTGCTCTGGCAACGGCCACGTCATACAAGTTTGATGTCAGACAGGGTTGAGGAGAGTGAGAACACACGTGGTGGATTGCCATTTGTTTGGTGATGATTTTTCACATTGGTTGGCAGCAATTTGAGACTCTGCTGCTTCCAAAGTAGAATTAGGTTCGGTTCACGCGATGATTAAAGGATGTTACTGCCTTGCAATACAGAGATCTGTGGACAAGCTGCCTGGGGCAGTCTCCAGGGGTGAGGAGTGACACAGGGCAAGGCAGGAGAGGAAGGATCAGGTAGAGCAGAGGAGGGACTTAGTGTCATTGTCCGTGGTTATATTTGTGTAACGATTCTAACTGGTTGGTGACCTTGATTCTTTTTCTTGTTTTGTTTTGGTTTTTTTTTCCTCCTTTCTTGGGTCTGTTGCGGGGCCTAGTGTGCTACTGGTGTAAACTCCTGAGGTTCCCGAGCAAAAAATCCTAGCACAGATAATACTTTTGGCAGCAGTTAATGCTTTTCCCACTTTCTCCCCTCCCTAGGTGGCCTTCTGATCTCCTCAGCACACTTTGGTGCGTACGTGTGTGGCACTGATATAGATTACAACACAATCCACGGATTAGGTATGTTACATACTCCCAAACCACTGGAACCTTACTGTCTGGAGCTTAAGAGTACTGGTGATACAGGTGTGGGGGGTTTAAAGCTGACAGGACAACAAACTTGAACATAAGAAGTTCCATCTCAACATGAGGAGGAATTTCTTTGCTGTGAGGGTGGCAGAGCCCTGGCAGAGGCTGCCCAGAGAGGTGGTGGAGTCTCCATCTCTGGAGACATTCCAGACCTCATATGGAAACGTTCCTGTGGGACCTGCTATGGGTGCCCATGCTCTGGCAGGGGGTTGGACTGGGTGATCTCCAGAGGTCCCTTCCAACCCCAGAGCATTCTGGGATTAATCTTAACAGGATTTATTTTGTCATGCTTTTTTTTAATTTATGTGTATTCTAGCTGAACCATTCTCTTAATTTTTAAGCAGGGACTATTTAGATAAGGACTAACAAACCCCAAGTTCTGAGTAATACCTACAACAAGTGTGTGCTTTCTCAGCCTGTGATGTAGGAAGCCTCTCGTAACCAAGCCTCAGGAAGCCTAATCCCGTTTCTGCTTCTCTGAAAAACTGCAGGGCAAATTACCCCTGGTCTCTTGGTCAGGGTTATGGCTGATGGACAGTGAGAGCATCTTACAGAACAGCTTTTTATAAATGGGTTTTGCAAGACCCTGAGCAGATTGTAGAGAGCACTTTGCTCATGTGTTTTCATTATTCCTTGCTACTTATGAAGTTTATTGAAAATACTGGTCACAATGAGTAGAATAAGGCAGGAAATAAACTTTTTTTTTATGTGACATTTAATTATTTTCCTCTAAAATAAATTCTAGAGTTTATGAAAGCTTTTCTCATAAAATAGTTTGATGTTGAGCGTGCTTTTTCCCCTGTTGTGCCCTGCCCAGGCAAGGCAAGCAGAAAGAACCAGAAATGGAGAGGGCCGGATGAAAACATCCGGGCTAATCTCCGTCAGTACGGTCTGGAGAAGCACTACCTCGATGCACTCGTCTCTGACTCCTCAAGGCCCATCTGGAGGAAAGGGATGCTGTTTGACGTGATCCTTACCGACCGTGAGTTTGTTAGTGCTTTTTGTGGCCTCACAGCCGTGGCTGAAAGGCTGTTGCCTGCACCTGTGTCCACCGGTTTCATGTCCTGACGGGCGCTCAGGGCTGAATGTCCGGGGCAGTGCTGTGGAGGCTGGGGCTGCACGTGACATTTCTGCATTTACTTTAGGGGCAGTTACAGATGTGTAACAGAGCTGGAGGCAATACCTTCTCCCGTGGAGAGAACAGTAGGTTTGCCTGTAGAAATCAGTGTGGCTGAAAACTGTCCTCGGAAGACGTTTTGCTCAGCAGAGGCATAACCGTATCTGTGCACAGAGACTTTTCATCCTGATGGTCTGTGTTGCTCTTAGGACTCCGTCTGCAGTGCACTGGAGCCTGCCCAGCAGCTCTGATGGGCTTCTGGGGCTTATATTGAGTGTTTACTGGAATGTTTCTCAGAGGAACGGTAATGCACATCTGATAAACTTACCTACTGGCAGCACTTGCTGTTTGCAAGGCTCCTCCACTCTTTAAAACCTTGGTACTTACCACCAGCTGTCATGCTGGAGAGGGAGCAGAGGCCAAGGGAATAAGCAGAGGGCCTTGATATGGCCATTTCTGATCTCTGGTGCTGGCTCTTGCCATGACACCTTCATATTCATTAGCAGTTGCTCTGGGGGTTGCCTATTATTAATTTTGCCCTGTTTGGCAATAAGAGAGTGTAGAATACTAGTATGGCTTAGGACTGAGCTTGCCAGTTGTGTCACAGCTTGTGGGTTGAACACGAAATGAGTATGTTGGGCTATTCGAAATGGGCAAACCCCTATGAGAACAACCCGTCTCTGGCTCCTCTTGCTCCTCTGTGTGAGAATTACCATTTGTGGGATGCGTTGGAAGAAATTCCAACACGTACAATGTTGTTTGGAAAAAGGTTAGCTAAGTGCCACAGGGGAAGCGTTTGTGTCTGTCAGACAAAAGAGGATGGTGATTATTTGTCGCGTGCTGGAAATGTAAGGAATATCTTTTAATGAACAAAGCAGAAAAGCATCATTATTAGCAGTGCAGCAAACGTCTAGGCTGCCCAGAGCCTCCTGCAGCCGAAGGGCTTGCTTTGAATCCGCCCCAAGGTGACCTTTTGGAGCAAGAACTTTTAATAGAGCTTCAAGAAATTGTCCTTACCAACTGGTACTTTGTAAAAGTTGTTATTTTTTTAACCCTGTGTAAGCCACAGCTTGTGCACCATTGTGTGTGTGTGTGTTTGATACAGTTGCATGCTATTTGGCCAAAGGGTGAGGGTCTCACCTCCGCATTACGTGTTTGCTTTGTGTAGCGCCCTACGGCATCAGAGAAGCCACTCGCAGAACTGGGTCACAAAAGGAGACTGTTAAGACGGCAGAGAGAAGGTAGGAAGCCTGCTTGTCTGTCATAGAGTGTAAACACAAGTTTTGGAGTCTTTGTTATTTCTTGGCTGGCTGTCAGCAGTTAAAAAGAAAGGCAGCAGTAATAATTAAGGAAGAAAAGCCCTTTTTGTTCTGTTTGCAAGCTAGTACGTCACTTCCCGAGATCCTCTGGGTTTTGTTCTCCCTGGTTAGCACTTGCATGTGTTCAGATTTCAAATCCTGTCCCTGTGAGCCACCGTTACCTCGTGTTTCCTGTTCTCAGAAAGTTCTCTTCAGTCCCTGCAAAGTCCATCTCAAGTGGAGCGTGCCTGTGTCACCTCCGGCCTCAGATTCCCACTGCTCCTTTCTCTTTGGAGATAACACATTGCTTCTCCACCGCCCAGCCTTCCTTCTCTCCTGCCTTTGACTCTAAGTGGCCCTTAAGACAGATGCACCATTCTCAATGTGCTTGTGATTCTCGGTGCTCCCCAAGTACTGAAGAGCCAGTAGGGGAATTTGGGAAATCATGTATTCCTCGTAGCAGAAGCTGCACTCCTGGATTGTCCTCGGTAGCTTTACAGATCTCAGATAGTACTTTTGTGGGGTTTGGGGCTTGGTTGGTTGGGTTTTGTGTTGTGTGGGGTTTTTTTTAAATTAAAAAATGCAGGTTTTACCCATGCTTTTATGTTTACACTTGTACTTTTTTTGTTTAGCACAGAAAATCACATCTTCGTTTCATCCAATTACCATCTAAGCGACATCTTTTTTGACCTGTTGAAGTTTGCAGCTGAGTACCTGGTGATGGGAGGAAGATTAGTTTACTGGCTGCCCGTGTACAGGCCTGAGTACGTATGCTGGTTTCTGGTCTGTGGTGTGGCGGGACGGGCCCTGCCTTCCCTCGGGGCTTCCCCTGGGGCGTCGCACAGCTGGAACATCTGTCGTGCCAGCACGTGAGAGTAGTGCTCAGACTGTGCCTTGTAAAACTTCTTGTGAGGAAAAGCGGATTCTGAAGTAAGGTTTTTGGATGTAGATAATTCCTGACTGTTACCAAAAAGGAAGAAGCTTTCCCATGTCCTTGGAAATGCGTGTCTGGTCTGCTGGGGTTCAGGCTTAGAGAATGAGACCTTCAAGGTGCAGGCAGATTTCTAAGATAGCAGCAGCAAGGCTCGTATTGATCTGGGTTTCTACAGAGTAGTTGATGGAGGTGCATGACAGGGTCCTGTGAGGGACCACGCTTGTCTCTTTGGGGTCTGGCACTGCTGGTGGACACCAGCAGGCAGGTTCCTGGGGGGTGGCAGTGAGGGACAGGAGCCAGGGGAGCAGCCTGTGAGGGAGGGGAGGCCCACGGAGACTGGGGGCTGCTGGGGAGAGCCAGGTTTCACAGGAGGGAGATCCATTTCCATTCCTTACTTCAGCATCCTTAGATAAGGTTTGAGGGTTGAGGGTTTTTTTTTTGGTTGAAGTTTGGGTTTTTTTTCCATGTGTGGTTTTGTTGGTTTTCTTTTTTCCAAAATGGTGTGGAGTTGCTGTACACTGCCTTTTTCTAAGTCTCTGGCAGATGCAGCCATGCTCTGAAGGCAGCTCCTACAATGTCCTATGTTTCTATATGCAGTCAAACTGTACTCCTGTCTAAGGGGCTTGTTGTGCCTGGTTTCACCATGGAAACGTGTGTGGCAGTCCTAGATTTAGTTATCATCTGGTGTTTTGAAAATTTGGGAATCAAAAGGTGGCATTTCTGGTAGCCACTTCTGTAGCAGAAGCCTGCACTTAGTAGCTCACTACTTTTTAAAAAAAATATTATTGAATTGGTATCTTAGGCTTTTTGTCTTGTAAGGCTGTTCCCAAACAAAGTGCTGGATGCCATTACCAGTATTTTAGCTAACTGTTACAGATGTCTGTCTACAGATGCATATTCCTGGCAGACTGTGTGTGGCTGTGAATTCTTACATTTCCCTGTAAATAAACCCTGTTTGGGATTACTGTCTGTTGTGTTTGTCAAGACACGAGAGCGCTTCGCCTGCTCCCTGGCCGTGGGGACGAGCCTGCTCCTTGGTGCAGCCCTGGGACGTGCTCAGCCTCGGAGCACCCTGAGCTGCTCTCCCAGGCTCCAGCTGGGCTGCCTCCTGGACGGTCCGTTGTTACATGCTGCTGTGCATTGACTTTATGCAGTGCATCTGAAACGCTGATGGCACTGTTTTGGCACAGAATGGTAGTGCAGTCACTTTATTTTCAGGTGTACTGATGAACCCAGGAACAAGCATTAAAGCAAGTTGGGGGGAGATAAGATGCTGTCTACTAATATGTTGTGATATGCCACCAGCTCCTGCCACCAGGGTCTCCGTTACATGAGACCCCCCAGGGTTACCTTAAATTAAAAACAAAACTGGATTAAAGTGAGTGTCTGTTCAAACCACTGCTACTATATTTCTTATTTGATGATGTTGTGAGTTTCACCTGAAAGAATGTAGAAATATACACGTTAATGCTAGCAGAGGAGGCTTCTTAACAGCGATAGGATCTCTCCCTCTGCAAGACAGCATCTCGCTCCTGAGTTTCCTCTTGCCACCTGACACTGAAATCTTTGTGGAGTTGGAATTCTTTTGATTCCTTTGCAGCCTGGATTTAGGTGGTTGTGAAGAGAAGCTGCTGGGGTGGTGTGGCAGAGTGCCTGCCTCGCCAAGGGAGGGGCAGCTGGGTGGTACTGGGTGCCCCACAGGTCTTGTCTAATAAAAAACCAGTTGGGAATTCATTTGATTCTCCTTTGCCAAACACACGTTCTGCTGTCACCTAGCAGAGGAGGTGACTCGACTCCACACCTGAGAAGTGACCAGAAGGTTGTTTTGCAACAGTGCAAAGAGGCAGTACTGGTTGGATTATTTTCCTATGTAGAAGTACTGTGTTTGGTATTGTCTGCTGTATTTGACAGCTCACTGTTACCTTTAGGCAGTGTGGAGACTTCCATTGGCCCCCAGGTGGATCCCATTTAAGTTGTGTGGCGTTTGACTTCTCTTTACGTTTACTCTGTAAAGCACGTTCAGAAAATCCACTTCTTGACAAACAGTAAATATGAACCTCCTCCTTTGTATCTTTTGAGTAGAAGTGACAGAGTGGAAGTTGTTTATTCTGTTCAACATCTGAGCACTGCTGACCCCCAAGTGCTGGGGAAGCACAGAAGCCAGCATTTCCTGTGAAATCCTCGCCGCTGGCAGTGCCCTCTCCCATTGCTGTGTTGTGTCACAGGACAGCTAAGGCAGCTGATGACACTAACTGAGCAGTGTTTCCTTGTGTAGGAAGGATGTCTGATCTCCTGTTGACACTAGGTCGGTGCCTCCTGCTCCCGCAACTCCATGCAAAGATCTGGAGTCCTTGAACTCCTCTTTCAGCATCTGGAGCGGCGGGAGGATTGAAAGCAGCCTAGAGAAAGGGGTTCCTGCAGACAGTAGTGTTTCACACACTGTAAATGCTTCTTCAGGCAGCACCTCATTGCAAGCCAGTGTCCCTGCCATCTGATGTTGAAAGATAATGATTTGGGATGTTTTTCTTCCCTTTAGAGAAAGTAGTTACAATGTGATCCATTTGTCACACCAAATTCTGAAGTCCCGGAATGTCACTGTCTGATGAGGGCTGGTTTAAATGGATTTGGAATTGAAGTGGAGAATCAGTATGACTTCAGTTTCAGATGCAGGTGCTGCAGTTCAGGAGCTCACGGCTCTGAGAATGTTTATTTCTTCCAGATACACGGAGGAGATGGTTCCCCGCCACCCCTGCCTGAAACTTATTAGCAACTGTGAGCAGATGCTTTCCAGCCACACGTCGAGGCGCCTGATAACCATGGAAAAAGTAAAAGAATTCAAGGTAAGCTTGAATACTTGATTATATTATGTGAAATAGTAGCTGTTGCATTCATGAGAAGTTTGTGCTTTTCAGCATTCGATCCTTATTTCTATGGCTCTTGAGGTTTTTGTAAGGAGAGAACTCCAAACAGGCTGGGGAGTGGTTCAGGGGACTGTTCTGGTCTCTTCCTTTTTTCCCCTCAGTTTTTGATAAACGTTTCATCCCGAGTGAGGCACTTAACCGTGTGAGAGAGACCTTTGAACTTAATGGCTGCTTGTGGAAGTTGCACGTGCTTTTCTTGGAAGAGGGGACTGGGTGGGTCCCACCCGCAGCGGTGCTGAGGTGCCGAAGCGCCCCGCGATTCCCAGGTGTCATCTGGTGCCCAAGAAAACACTGAATGCCTTTGGGGGTCTTGCAGGATGTGTAAACCATGTTCAGTTCTTCTTACTTCAGTTTTGGAGTGGTGCTCTCAGAGGTGAGGGAAGGTGGGAGCTGTGACAGCGGTGTGGTGGAGCTCACTGGCATGTTCTGGTTTGGGACACGCCGTGGGCCTCTCCTCGGGCTTGAGACCAGGGAATATTGTGTCCCAGTCTCCTTCCCCTTCCTGCAACTTCTCTCACCCAATACTGTTGAAAGAGATGCTGGGCAGAGGTGAGGCATATTCTGGATGGAAGCAGAGGAGAAGGGTGAGCGGGTGTTTTTGGTGGGTTTGGATGGCAGGAGCCCTGGTGGGAGGCGATGTCAGGGTGTGTGCTGGTAGTGCAAGGGGGTGTCAGCATCGTGGGGACAGCACTAATGGTGGCTGAAGTTCTGGAGCGACACCGGGATGGTTTTACAGCCCTGCATGTGGCACTCGGAGCCAGAGCTGCCAACCTCACTGGGGTGAGCCCAGAGGGTAAATGGCCACAGTTCTTGGCACGTACACCTAAGGGTGTTCACAGAGGTTTTCTGCAAGAGTTTGACTGTTGACAGTGCTGTAGGATAACATGTTCTAATTTAGAAAATGCATTCACTCTTCTGGAATAGGCCTCCATCCTTTGCTACTCGTGTTCTGTGCATCAGCTGTTCTTCAGCTCCTGCTTTGACAGGTTCAGGGCTGGAAGTGCTTAGCTCTGAGCACCTGAGTGTGGCTGGCAGCATTGCTGCTTGGGTAAAGCTGTGTGGGGGCTTGCACTCAGGACTCCAGATGTCTGCTGGATAATTTAAACATACCAGAACCCAGCTGCTGACTCTGATGATGCAGAACCTGTCAAAATAACAAAATGTGTATTGACTCCTAGGCTAGTGCCTGCTTGGTGTAAGGTCTTGTTTGGTTTCTATCTGAGAGTTTCCCACCCCACTGTCCCTTACCTGGGACGGGCTATTTCCTGGTTTAATATCTTGGACACCCTTTTTATTTGATACTTCTGACTCGCCAGATAGGATTGTGAAATTCAGTAGTTGGAGCTGTGGCCAGTTTTCTTTTTCCCAACTGAAAGAGTGAGTTTTTTATGAAAGTACACGTGTTCCTGTTTGCATACAGTTCCTGTCTGCTTCACTGAACTGGTTTGTAACGGGCACTCACCAGTGCCTTTTAGTTCAGCTTAGTGGAGTACTCGCAGGCGGCTGGGAAGTTTTGCAGATCCTGTGGTGTCATTCTGCAGTCCTTCGCCACCAGTGAAGAATTGCAGATTTCACAGCAAATTTGTTTCCACTATTAACACTCAGCTCTTAACTGGAAATTAACTCAGTCAGTTGCTGGACGTGGAACTGGTGTTGAATTGGATTGTGCTTGTAATATGGAGGAGACCAAAGTGGATGTGTCTGGTTGAAGTCTTGATCTATCACAAATTATCAGAAGTATGAAGGTCATAAACGTTGGATTAAAAACATGACAAAAGGTGGTATATAACTCACTGTCTTTGAAGCCTCCAGTCTGTTCTGTTTAAGTTTACGATGAAATCGTGCCAACTGGAAAAGATCTGTTGTTGAACACGGTGTTGACAGGGATAGACTGCCCACGTCTGCACAGTGTGGCAGAAGAGATGGTTGGCTTTTAACCTTTGAGGCTTTTTTTGAGTGGCCGTGCTGGTCATCAGTAACTCCCCCTCCTCCCCTGTCTTGAATTACTGTGACAATAATAAAAGCAGACTGAGATGTCCACAGGGCACCTCACACTTAGCCCCTCCGAGCTGCTGGGTCAGCAGAGAGCTCCATGGTGGGAATATCCCCTTGTGCCCAGAAGAGGGCTCTTGCAGACGCACGCAGGCTCCTGCCGGGCTGGAAGCCTCTCCCCTCTCCCCTCTTCCTCCTTTTCCCCTCTTCCTCCTTCCTTCTCCCCTCTTCCTCCTTCCTTCTCCCCTCTTCCTCCTTCCTTCTCCCCTCTTCCTCCTTCCTTCTCCCCTCTTCCTCCTTCCTTCTCCCCTCTTCCTCCTTCCTTCTCCCCTCTTCCTCCTTCCTTCTCCCCTCTTCCTCCTTCTCCCTCACACCCCTCGGATGCACCTTAGAAACCCAAAGCCAGAGGGGTTGCTGGTTGTGTAGGGCGAGAGCCTGGACAGGCCACAGAACAACTGGAATTCAGCGTGTTCTTACATGTAATGCTTTCATAATCCCTGTGAAAATACTGACTTAAATCTACTCCCATGTTCCTACTGCTGTTGCTGAGGCTTTGAACAGGAGCAGATAACCCTGGACTGAGACGTAGCTAACGGGCCAGTCTGTCTGCTCCTGCCTTGCTGGTTGGGAGGGCGCCCGGCGGGCAGACGTTGGGTGGCACAGAGGGTCAGTTCTGCCCTGCTTGGCTTTATCCTCTCCTTCCCAGGTCACTCGTGCTGTGTGAGGCTGTTTCTCTCTGCTCCATTGTCTATTGACCTAACAAAGAGTTAAATGGGTGTTAAAAGTTGCCCTTGGCTTTCTTCAGCGCCCAGAAGAGTTTGATGTATTGTTTGTCTTAGAGTCTTGCTGGCATGAGTTGACCAGTATCTGAGATGTACACAGCCCGTAGTGACCAGAACTTCGATACACACTTTGTGTGCAGAGTGGGCTGGTTTTCTAGACGATGTTCCAGGCTCCGTACCTCCAGCGAGGTATCATGTTTGGGGGTTTGCTGTGTCAGCCTCAGCACTCAGAACTACGTGAATATCCCACAAGAAAATACCCTCTGAGAGCTCTTCAGTGTCTGTAGGCACTCTTCTGAGTCTGCTCTGTTCCTCCTGGGTTTGTGTCTGCCTTCCACAGTCCTCAAAGTGATGGAATTCTCCTGACAGGATTTTTTCCGGGAGCTACTCTTTATATTTTCCAGTGTAAAAGGCTGTGTGGCGTCCACAGTACCTGAGCTCTCCTTTATCCCTGCGAGGGGTGGGCTCTGGGGCGTTGGGTGAGATACTGCCAGTGAAGCAGCACCCCTAACACTTGAAATGCCTGGTACTGACAACTCACAACCTTTTGCTATACAGAGTAGAATAATGACAATTTGAATGAGTAAAAATGAACCCCAAACCCCAACACCCCCCCAGCTCCCCGGTCTGCTTCCAGCTTGTGTTTGATCAGCGTCAGATGAGAATACTTTGCATGTGGATTTTTGTTTGTTAAATGTGAAGACCTTCATTAGGATGTGTTTGTTCTTGTTAATCCTTACGGAGACCTTAGCATTCTATTTTGGGAATTCTTTAATCAACCTAATGAGTTAAATATTTGCTGTTGAATTGAAAAAAAACCCCAACAAACCAAACCAAAAAAACCCCAACCAAATCCCCCCACCAAACCCCCAAAACCAGCCAGCTCCACTCTTGCTTGTAATTGCCTGGAAAAGCCTGGAGGAAACCCGAGGGCAGAGCTGCTGCCCCGGAACCTAACGCTTGCCTTCTGGTACCGTGCAGGATCAGGATCACAGCTCCCACTTGCCGGACAGTCAGTGGGCGCCGTACAGGGGCCACAACTCCTTCCGTGAGAAGTACTTCAGTGGTGTCACAAAGAGGATTGCCAAGGAGGAGAAAGACCATCAGAAGTAAAATAGAACATAAGCAGATTAAAGAAGGAGGGCAGGAGGAGGATGGTGTTTCTTTGTGAGGACATCTGGATGTGAACATTCGTTTGGACGCTTCAGGAAAATAAATACTGCTTTTAATTTTAAAACAAGATGAAACCCACAACACAGGTCGAGAGCAGTTCTTTTTAATTAGCTTTGTTTATAGCAGATTTTATTGTACAAGTTTTTTGAGTCTTATTTAATTTATATTTGTACTTTCAAGTACTAATGATGATTGACTAAAACCATTATTATTGCTCTTTCACCATTAACGTTTACAAAAAAGGAGTATTATTTGGCTTCTTAAACTGTGAACATCTGGCTGCTCTGGAAACACGTGGTGGTGATCAAGGGTTGCTTATTAAGAAGATGGGTTCTGTTTGTTTTGTTTTTTGTAAGCGGTATACAATAAACCAGGAAAGCTCTCTGGGAGTTTGTGTGTGATTGATGCATGCAATGGCTGCTGGTCTGAATTGGGATGGCGCTGGCTCCGGCCCCCAGGGTTTAAAACAAACAATCACCACAGAGAAGCCAATGTGAGCACACACACACCCCCAAGAAAAAGCCCCTCTGACCTGACAAACTCTGGAGAGCCCGTTAAGCCCTCTGAAGGCTGGCCACATCTGAAGCTCATCTGTACCTTGGATTTGCCTCCACATTCCTAAACCTTGACTCTTGGTCAAGCCAACTGTCTGCAATTTTTGGTTCAGAACCTGATAGTTAAAGCAGTAACAACAACAGCATAAAATCAGTAATGGTTCCCTAATGGTATTAAGCATAATCGAATCTTTGAAATTGAAGCTGGATTTGTTAAAGGGCAGACTTTGCTGAATCCACACCGTGTCCATCATGCAAATACCTCATTTGAAAACCACTAAGCCCATTAATTCAGGATGTTAATGGCTTCTCTCGTTTTGGTGGTCACGTACGGTCAGATGCTCTCCAGCAGGGCCTTGGTATCTGCTCTCTCAGCTCCCCGGAGGTGCTGCCCGTGGCTATCTCTGCGGGTTGTCATCTGTGTCATCTGCCTCTCCAGAGCCCAGGCGGTGCCTGGGAAGGCACGAGTCTGGTGTGTGTCTGAAGGAGCCCGACGTCGGTGTTTGCTCCTCCCTGTGCCGTGGTGCGGAGCTGCTGCGGGCAGGGCTCACGCGCTCAGTGACAGCTCGCTCTGACCTTCTGGATCTCATCTGTGGGGCCTTGGGAAGTTCTGAAATGGTGATTTATTTTCTGTGTTTCCGTTATAAATCACTTTGTTTTCAGACTTTTAGTGCCGGCTGTGTAATAGTTGTTCTGGGCTAAACCTGGAGCGAGATCAAAGCTGAGAACGTTTGTCAAAAGCAGAATTTGAATTGATCACTTTCAAATATTACATCAAAAAAATTACTGCTTCTGAAAACCTGTCTTGATGTAACTTCTGACTTCAATTTTAGCATGGCAATTTGGCATTCAGCTTTTATTACTTAACAAATTAAAATTACTCTCTGTTCTTCACAGGCCAGGAATTTTTCTCGATGGATTTATTATGTACTTATAACTTCATTTTTGTGGAGGTTACCTTGCAGAGACACGCTCTGAATGGCTGCACAAGATGTACGGCAGGGGCAGTTCTGGCTCTGTCTGCTCAGAGAGAGTGATTTAGTTTGTTTCTCCTCGGCCAGGTCCAACTTTCAGTCCGCTCGGCAGCGGTGGGGTGGCCCCTGTTCAGCAGCTCATCCATAACGGCTCCATCGTTACTGGAGAACACCCTTCTGAGCAGAAACCGAGCAGTTTTGGGGTCCTGCATCGGCATGTGCGAGTAGGCGATGGCTTAGAATTGGAATCAGATGCTGCAGCTGCTGATCCCCAGCTCTGGAGCCATCATTACAAGCGTTGCGGTGGCACTGGTGACCGTCCCCTGTGCTCGCTCTGGCCAGGGGCTGGGCTCCCCTTTATAGTTGGCAGGATTTGGCCATCGGTGGCCGCGGTTCCTGGCGCCTTCCTTGGGTCTGGTTCCGTTCAGTCTCTCCCCAGGCGGTTCCAGTTTCCCGTCCCTGGCAGGGAGGGCAGCCCGCGCTGAGCTCATGCCGTTGTCATTCTCCCCTTCCGCCCAGTTTGTGCCATTTTCCAGTTTCGAAAAACAAACATTGTTTTTGGAGCGCTTTGTTGGGCTGCAGCGAGTTGGGCGGAGGGAGGAGCTGGAAGCAGCCGTGGGGACACGGGCAGGGGCTGTCTCTGGCTGCTGGAGGGAAGTCTTCTCACAGAAGCCCTTAGCGGGTGGTGGTGGTCCTGCTGTTAAGCTTCCCCCACAGCTATGGGAAGAGGCAGCGGAAAAGTAGCAGAAATAGATTTTCTCTGTGTTAATTACGTGCCCTACCCGCTCATCTCTCTCTAATGCTTGTCTCAGCTAGAGGCCACTTTGAGCAAGTTTGACAGAAGGTCAAGGTTTGATGAGATCCCACAGAGAACGGGGAGCTACAGTTTTGCTGAAATAGGCAGTGGTGTTGGAGAAGACAACCCTGGTGATCTCTTCCAAGGAAGACATTGCAATCCGAGTTCAGCTCTCCTTAAACATCAGAGAACCCTTGTGGAAACAAGACCTGGAGACAAAACCTCCAACCATGACTTTTGTTGCTGCTGCTACAACCAGTGCTGGTCCTGCTGCTTCTTGGTCTTCTCTTTAAAACAAGAAGACCTGCATAAAAACATAGGAAGAGTTATTTTGTAAGGAAGGAAAAGTTCTCGGCTGAACTTCCCGCTTCTACTCGATTATGAGACCAACTCACAAAAACTTGGGCTCGGCGGTTCCTCCTCATCACTCTGAGGAGAAAGAGCGATCTGTCCCCTTGCTGAGCATCTCCAGGAGAAGTCCTCCCTTTAAGCCAGCCAAAGAAACTGATGTCTGTTAGTTACTGGGACAACCTCTGACTGGGTCTCCTCAGGCGAGATCAGGCTCTTTGGCTCAGGCACAGCTGTGCTGGGTGCTGTACTGGTACCATGCACTGGAGCAGCTCCCCCTCACTGGGAACAGCCACTCTTTAAGTCTGGTTCTGCTGGCTCCTTCCTTCCTCTCTGCCTGTCCAGAGAGGCTGCCAGACAGTGGTGGAACTCCTGCACTCTGGTGACTCTTCTTTTTCCATTGGGGTGGTATTTTAGCTCAGGGTTGTGACTTACAAGAGGCTCATTGGCGCACGTGGAGGTTGAAACAGGCAGTGATGGTTTTGTGAGTTCTCAGCCAAGGGTCACTTGTCCCACACCAGTGAAAAACACTGCTGTGAAGATGAAGTGTGGGCTTTCTCTTGGGCTGCTCTGATATGACGGGAACTGGGGAGATGTTATAGGCAGGAAACACCTCAATAATTCTGCATTTTCTCTTTCCTTCTGTCACTGCTTTTTAAGGTTTCTCTTATAGGTTGTTTCCACTGTGTTCAGGACAACTCCACAGCCTTGGGGCCGTCAGCCAGAGAAGGGTGTCCCAGAGAAGGTGACCCTGTGGCTTTGCCCTCTCCTCTGTCTGGTGTCCCATGACAAGACCGGAGCAGATGATGGCAGCACTGCCGGCTTCCCTGTGGGAGAGCGAGCGGCTCAGAGCTGAGCTGGTGGGAGGCTGGTGGAGTCTCCAGAGGGCAAAGGTTCTCTGCTGGCTCAGCTTCCGTCACCACTACATTTCTCTTCTCTGACTCCCTAAGAGAAACTTAATGTGCCCTTTCTTCGCTGTCTAGCTTGGTCCCCAGTCTCAGCTGAGCTCCAGAGTTGAACAGTGCTGTCCTTTCAGTCTGGAAACTCCCCTGCTCTTAAAAGACCCGGAGTGGTGGGTACCCGGGAGAGTCTGGTGTCCCTCTGCCCTTCTCTTCTGTTTGCTAGTTGGTCCTTATTCTGTTGTGTCGTCAATTGTGGTGATCACATCGTTTAAAACAGTGAAATATCTTATCTGCCTCCATGATGCCCTTCTAAATGTATTTCTTTGACGTTCTCTTACTGTCTTGTTGGGCTGTAAAATCCCTGTTTGCGTGTTTCCTCACAACCGTCTCCGTTGCGGTCGTCCCTCGTGGCTGCTGTCGCTCTGTCCAGTGCCTCTCATGAGTTACAGCTTTCCTGGGCCTGAGGACGCCTCTCAGAAGAGACATCACTCACCTTTCACCTGAAAGGCCCATCAGATCCCAGATCCTGGGGACAGGGTCTGCTCTGGGGACTGGCCTCCAGCAGGTTTGCCGGGTAAGAGCTCTTAAAATTCTGGTATTTTGCTTAAAATGAGGCGTTAATGTTTACAAATATGTAAATATGTAAAGGGTGGGTGTCAGGAGGATGGAGCCAGGCTCTTCTCAGTGACACCCAATGACAGGATAAGGGGCAATGGGTGCAAGCTGGAACAGAGGAGGTTCCACTGAAATATGAGGAAGAACTTCTTCAGGGTGAGGGTGAGGGAACCCTGGCAGGGGCTGCCCAGGGAGGTGGTGGAGTCTCCTGCTCTGGAGACATCCCAAACCCGCCTGGAGGCGTTCCTGTGTGACCTGCTCTGGGTGTTCCTGCTCCAGCAGGGGGTTGGACTGGAGGAGCTTTCAAGGTCCCTTCCAACCCCTGAGATTCTGGGATTCTGTGTGATTCTGCGAGCCTGGGCTGGTGAGGGGCCAGGGCACTGCCTGGTGGGAACAGGGCATTTCCTTTCAGTTAGGATTCCCCGGGAGTTAATGGCTTTAAATTTAATTTTTGGGTGGATGGAAAGAGGCTCTTTGGTACAAAGCTATGGTGATTGCCAGTCATCATCTGAAATCCTAATCCAAATTTTCTGGAGCTTTACATAAAAATGGTTGAAAAAAGAAAATAATAATCTCCCCTTCTAAAGATGTCAGAACAGAGTAGTATTGTCACTGGTTTAGGTCTCTCTAAATCTTACTTTAAAATTACTTTTCTATGAAAATGCTACTTGCTGTGAAAAGTTCTATTTATAGCTTGTTCTTCATGGATTCATCCAAATAAACTTTACACCAGCAAAGTGGAAGGTAACGGGTCACGTTGCTGTACGTGGTGAATTCTGCTGAAGTGCCTAGCTCCCAGCTGAGCAGTCTCGCCTCCGTGAGGGGCTACCATTGGCAAAGCAGTCACGTTGCAGTAAATCCTAATATTCCTTCTGTTGGGTTCTGCCCCGAGGGATGGGGTGTCTCTGAGCCATGGACGAGGACGGATGTTTTGCCAGGACAGGGCAGCCCAGGGTGTCTTCGCTTCGTCCTGGGACCAACAGGTGAAACTCCCACTGAGCATTGGGAATTACACCAGGGATGGCATTTTGGAGTAAGACTAATCCCTGATTGATCTAGGTTTTGTTGTTGTTGAACATGGCGCCAGGGGAAAGATGGGTGGGTGATTTCAGTACGGGGTAAACTTCCCAAGAAAAGTTCTTAATAGGTAATAGGGAAGGTCTAAAAATATAAAAATACCATGATTTTTGGCTAGAAATGAATCATAGCACTTGCTTATGTCAACCAAATCCTGCCAGTAGTTGGATTTTTTTCTACTGGAAGGGTAGGGCCTTGCCCAGGGGACACAGTCCTTCTCGCTGGAGCTGGGATGCTGCTCTTCATGGCAACTTGTGCCACGAGTGGGATGATACCTCTCTGGCCCCACCTCCTGCCTTGGCCGATTGTTCTGCTCCCTGGGTTTGATTTGGGGCTCCTGGCACCGAGACGCTGTGAGATGCTGAGACCAGCGGTGCAGCCTGTTCATTGCGGGAGCGGTGGTGGCCGAGGGGAGAACCCAGATCATCAGCAGCACCACAGGACGTGCACCCCTGTCTCAGGGAGAGCCTCCCAGTCTGCTGATAAACAAACCCCAGCAGTTCAGGAAAGTTTGGGGAGGTTTCCACACTCTCTTCATAGTGTGTCTGAGGCAGGAAGGGCTTAGTTCTCTTGGCTTGAACCTTGCTCCTGTGCACAGTGCTCCCTGGTGATGGAATGGTATGAGATGGGGCTGGTTTTCACAGAATCACAGAATGGTCCAGGCTGGAAGGGACCTCTAGGCTCATCTAAGTCCCACCTCCCTGCAGTCAGCAGGGACACCCCCAACTGGACCATGTTGCCCAGGGCCTCCTCAAGCCTCCCCTTGAATAGCTCCAGGGAAGGGGCCTCAACCACCTCCCTGGGCAACCTGTCCCAGTGTTCCACCACCCTCAGAGTAAAGAACCTGTTCCTGATATCCCATCTAAATCTGCTCTTCTCCAGCTTGAAGCCATTGCCCCTCATCCTGTCCCTGCAGACCTTTGTAAACAGACCCTCCCCAGCTCTCCTGTAGCCCCTTCAGGGACTGGAAGGCTGCTCTAAGGTCTCCCTGGAGCCTCCTCCAGGCTGAACAACCCCAGCTCCTTCAGCCTGTCCTCATAGCAAAGGTGCTCCAACCCCCTGAGCATTTTGGTGGTCCTCCCCTGGACCCGCTCCATCAGGTCCATGTCCATCCTCTCTTGAGGGCTCCAGACCTGCACACAGGACTCCAGGTGAGGTCTCGCTGGAGCAGAGCTAAGTGGCCTAATGGGTGTGTATTTGTCAAAGTTGGCATTTGCAAAAGGTCATGTCTGAGTCTCCGTGGCTTGCAAGGGGGCCATCCCAGGGGTCTGCACCCGTTGGTGGTCCTTCCAAGGTGGTTGGTGGGGAGCAGCTCCCCCAGCAACGTGGTGCTTCTGCTGGGCAGAGCAGCTGGGGTGGGCAGGGGGGGACCTTGGGGAAATGTGGGAGCGCCTGTGTCCCCTTACCCCCCTGCTGCCCCCTGGCTCTGCCCTTCCCTCCCCGCGGCCATGGCCAGGGGCCCAGCTCCGCAAACGCCTGCTCTGTGCTGCGGGAAGGACCAGCCAAAAATCCACACGGGCCCCGAGCCTCTGGGCCAGGGGAGAGAGACCTCCCCTTCGCTCCGGCCCCCTCGCAACGCAGAGACAATTCCCACAGTAAGAAATTAATTCTATCATAATCATAGAATTGCATTTGTAGGCTTATGTTAAGATGTCAAAGAAGATAGAGATACAGACTATTTCTTTATTAAATATAGATTTTATTTTGTTTTTTGTTTTTACTCTAAAAGGAAACCATAGCATGCTTGTGCCAAGAACTGTTACATCCAACCCCCCTTCCTTTTTTTTTTTAATTGTATTTTTTTATAGGCTTGGCAGAATTAATGATGGAAATCTTTCCAGCTGTGACTTTGCCAGAGTCCCTTTCTGAAGCTCCTACTAATTTGGATTAAAACGGGATGGATGAAAGCCTCGCACAGCAAACCCTGGCAGCCCATGTGGGGAGGCCCCTCAGCGTGCACTTCTCCAGCTGTCCTTATCTTCTGAGGCAGATGAAACAGGAAGAAAAGAATAAAAGTAAGCAAACGTAATTTTGTAATTGCAGGGTTGTTAGTGCTCTCCCTGCCTTTTCCCAGCCCAGGCTGGGGCAGCGGGTGTTGGTGTGCAGGGCTCAGAGTGAGCACACTGCCCGTGGAGCATGCAGATGTGCAGGACACGGAGTGAGCACGTGGACAGGCAGGAGATGGGGCACGCAGATGTACAGGGCATGAAGGATGCAGATGTGCAGGACATGGAGCCCACAGCCACTGGTTTCCGCCCATCTCCTTGGGCTCCCCTTTTCGGGACAGACCACTGTGTTTTGCAGCACGAGGTGTTGATTTGGGTGATGGGGTTTTTGCCAACGCTGTCTTGTACCAGCTGCTCTGCGTGTTCCCACCCTGCCTGTGTTTTAGGGTTGCCTCACTGGGCAGTGACTGCTCAAAGGTGGGTGCAGCTCTGCCACCATGGGGATGTGAAGCCACCACATGTCCCTGGTCCCAGCTGCTGGACACTCATCTCCCTTGCTCAATTCTAGCGGCTTTAGTGCCGTGTCCTCTTGCTGTCCAGACTTGCAACCACTGGCTGCATTCTCTCCTGCTGCCATGGAAAATGACATTCATTTCTGTAAATCAGACAGATCGATCTCTGGCAAATGCCCCTGGTTCCTTCCCCTCCTCCCTCTTGCCAGGAGAGCCTTCTGGAAGCTTGTGAGCTTGCTAGGACCTTGCTCAGTGTGTTCCTCTCTCACCAGTCTGGGAGTCAGTGCTCTCTTTTTCAATGCCTCCTAATTATTACTTCTGTTTTCCTTTCAGAAACCCTCTCTCCAAGCTGATTTGGCTCGTAGTAGTTTCCAGCCCCATGAACCTGACCCTTTTGGAGCAGAGTGCATCTCTGATTTGATCTTTGTCCCATTTGGATGTGCACCTCAATGGCTACTGATTTTGACTTGAGCAATCAGTTCTTTGCTCTCAGTCTGTTGGCTGAGGGGTGGCTGGGATGCCTTTAATTCGGGCGCTGCTGCATTCCCAAGCGTGTGCCTGGTCACTGGCACCAGGACGTGCCGGGTTCTTTCCCTCTTCTGAGTAGGGTTTGGTGGGACAGTCCCTGTGAGTGTGGTTAAGGTCTGAGTAGCAGGACGTGAGCCACATGCAGTGTGTGAGATTGTTGGCTGGTGAGTGCCACCCGGAGCAGCAGAGGGGAGCTCCCCAGCACACAGAGGAGTTTTGGGGGTGTTTGGAACAAGATGCTGTGGGTGCTCGTGGGGGCACTTGTACCCTGTGTGAGGAGATGATGGAGTGACTGCAGTGGGCACCCTGGGTTCTGTACCCTGCCTGAAGAGTTTTCTGTGTGGGAAATGCAAGGCTGAGGACATCTTCCCATGTGGAGTGTCTGTCTGCAGAATTCAGGGTGAAGACTCCCTTGATCTAGGCCATGGCCATTCTTCCTACAAATCTGTTGGAAGCAAGGGCTCCTTCCCCTGCAGAGCTTCCAGCCGTGGAGCTTCTGCAGTTATTGTGTGTATTTACATGAACCATACGATGGCAACGCTTGAGTGTCTCGTGTTCCTGAATGCATTTGTCCTCACAAGATCCTTAGGAAAGAGGTAACATCTTACAAACATGACTTGCCCCAGGGCCATACTTGACACCCCTGGAGGAACAAGAATTAAGACCTTCCAAGTCTCAGGCACAGGCCAGCTCTCAGACTACTCCACCATCTTTCTTCCAGGGCTGTCCCAAGCCAGCTCACAGTGGGTGACATCCACGGAGATTGTTTTCCGTGCTAGGAGATTGGGGAGGCAAAACACTCTGGACCTGTAAATCAAAATCTGTTCCTAGCTGTGAAGCTGCTCATTTTGTCGGGTTCTGTGGCAGTGTTTAATGTATTTAATGCTTGTGGACACCATGCATGTTCATCTTCTTTCCAACTGGGAAGAACCAATGATCCACAGGAGTGCACTGAAAATATATGGAAGCAAGACTGATTTTTACATCAGTAGGGAAATTCCTGGTGAACTAGAGAATAGTTGTCCACAATACACTGCGTGTTCTCTTGAAGGAGGTGCGGGTTCTGTGAGCAGCTCAGGGCCATAAGCAACAATGCAGGCAGATCTCTCAGTGATGGTTAAATTTTCCCGGACAGTTAGTATGATCTTGAAGTAAAACTTCAAAGTTTGTAACCTGCACCACTGTTTTCATTCGCTCTGAGCTGTCATTTGCAAGGAAGGTATTCTTTTATTTCATATTGAACTACAGCAAACAGATCAAGACCTGGGAAAGAAGAGAATTAATCCTTTATTGTAGTGCTTATCTTCAAAGCTTGCCTGAAAGACTTTTTCCACAGAAGACCCAACTGGGTTAGGTTTTTCATTCCAAAAAAATGAATGTTTGTGGTTGCTGATGTCAAGAAAGACTAATTTATGTACAAAGCACTGCTAGTCTGTGAGCACCGACGGTGCTGGGACTGAAATGTGCTCCCAGAGTTTCATTAAAACTGGTAAGTAACTGGTGCTTATCACTCCTCATCTAAAATAAGTGCCTGCTTTGTTTAACTCAGTGTTGCGCTGAGATACTCGGTATGAGAGACATGAGAATAACATTTAATTTTTAAGAAAGCTTTATCTTACTAGCAGCAGCCCTTCCCAGGAGTCATATGAGAGCGGAGATGTCATTCAGAGCATACTGATCTTCCGTGTCACCTTCAGGCACGTTCTGCCAGATCTGAAATCTAGAGCGGTGTTGACACTGTTCCCTGGCTCCAGAGAGAATGGGCCATTCAGAGCCCCCCGTGTCACTCAGCAGAGGGTGACAAGGTGAGGAGAAGAGCATCACAGCGTTTCCGAGGGTCTGTCTCAGCCTTCTCCGCAGGATGCAGCACGTCAGCGCGCGGAGGGGACGGGGTGGGGAGACACCTCCAGCACATGCCCAGAAGATTATTTTCAAAGTTTTCCATTTGTCCTTCTGGAAATGGATTCCTGCTCTCTGATGATGGACGTTTTCAGCCCTAAAGGTAAGAGGGCAGACTATCGCGTTACCGGCTGCCAGGGAGGGACAGCGGATCGCCTGGGCCGTTCCAGAAGCCCGTGGTTCTGTGTCAGCACTTGCCTCTGCCCGTCTGGCTCCGCTGCCACGGGTGGACACGGGCTGCTGTTCTGAGGGGAAATGGGAATTCTAGAGGCTAGAGATGGAAAAGTACCTAACGGCCCATTCCCCTGTAGCTGCCAAATAGACTTCATGAAAAAAAGTCCATGCAAATGCCTTCCATGGCAACCTTCTGCCATGAAATATTGCATCCTCTCTGTAGTCTGGGCAGAGAGCAGGAAATCCGACCACTTTTTGGCTTGAGGTTCTGCCAGTCTGGAAGCCTGGTACCCAAGGACTCTGGTAACAGTTGCCTTTTGCTCTGTAGATTCGAAGCACCCGGAAAGTTGGCCAGGGCTGTTTTTAACGTGTCCAGCCAACCTGTGGTGTTCGTACCCGGGTTCTGCAGAAGGGGGTACACAATCCCTGGTGAGTCACAAACACCGAGATTGCTTTATTTGTAACACAAAGCACCGGTGCTGTCACACTGCAGTAGTCCCTCCCGCAGCCTGAGGATGCCTTTGGAGCTCCAGGGGCTGCGTGTCCTTCCCTCTGACTCGNAGTAGTCCCTCCCGCAGCCTGAGGATGGCTTTGGAGCTTCCCTCTGACTCACTGTCAAACTCTTCTGAGTGGGACAAAAGCAGAGCCTTTCTCTGCAATGGTCACCAGCTGCTGGCTGTCCCCTCGGACACAAGACCACTCAGGCTTCTGAGTGCCCTCCATATGGGCTTCTATAAACCAGGGTTTTCAGCATTCAAAGGGGGGTGTGTGTGCAAGGGGTTGGGGTTTTTTTTGGTAAATCTGGACTCCATAGACGTAACTAAACTACCTCATTTAGGTTATTGAACCTGTAATGGAAAAAAAGCCCTGCAGACACTGTAACAGTTTAATTGGTATTCAATTGCTTGTACTTTTTCAGGCTTTTAAAGAAAAATATCAAAGAAAGAACTATAAAACCAGATGTATATCTCCAGAGGCTGAAATTGTCCAGTTTCCAGCGACATGCTTTAATTCTCCTCCCACTTAGTAATTTTACATTGGCGCAAGTCCTTTGGATAAGAAAGGGCAACTGACCCCTCCAAAATTACTGTTCTTACGTTGGGCTGGAAATGATGGGGTCACAAGAGACGTATAATCTCATTAGTTATAATTGTAGATGTATATTCTTTAATTCTGAAAGCTCTCATTAATGTCTTGGAGGGGATCCAGAGGAAGACTTCAGTGTGTGCAGTTCTGCACATGCTTAGGTGCTTAGCCAGCTTTAGAAATTATTATAGGTAAGGAATGACCCGTGACCAAGCTTTTCCACTCCTTTTCCCGAGCCTGCCCTCTCCCTCCATACGGCGTTACTTAGATTTCAGTTGGTTCAGGTGCTCCCTGTTACACAAATGTCTGCCTGAACAGAAAAAACACAAAACCAATAAACCCAGCCCCAAAAAAACCAACCCCAAGACCTGGGTTTGTGTTCTGAAGGTCCTAAGTCTTTGTTTGAGCTGGTCCTTGTGACAAAGGGGGTCCTGGTGCAGTGGACATTGAGGTGACAGACCAGCAGCATGGAAGGAGTGATGGGTCTCCTCCAACACCTGCCCGGATGGGTGGTGAGAGGAGAATGGCATCCACACTGGGGTGTCACAGGCAGAGACACACCATTCTCCCCTTCTCCACACCATGGTGGGATGCCAGAACAGATGTGTTGATTTGCTTTATCTTGTGCCGTCAGTGCCTCTTCTGTGGAAGTGGGACACTGTACCCCGAGGTGCGGGGCTTGGACGGGCCACGTGTGGCCAACTGGCCTTCGTGCAGTAAAACCGCCCACCCCTGCAGGTGGCAGGGCAGTTGGTCTCATGGGCTGGCCTCTGATGGCCTGAATTCTCCTGGTGGTTGCAGTTCTTCTGGGAACGTGTTGTGGTAATTCAGTCAGGAAGGTGGTTGGGACCTCTGCAGTAAGGTAGGGTGGGGAATTAAACCGAAAGGAAATAGCCTCTGTTTATGTGAATTGGAAGAGAACTCAAAATCCCATGGTCTCATCTTGTTCTGGTTTCTTTGTGGGTTCACCTTCCTCTCTACAGCTTATTACTTGTGACAGAGTGAAGTTTACCGAGACCTTTCATTTTCCTGACTCCTGTCCCAGAAGCAGAAACCCGGGATGAGGTAGGATCTAGGCCAGCCTCGGCGTCTTCTCTGTTCTCCATCGCTTGTCATCTGAGCATTAACTACATTGATATACATGCAATAACATATATATTGGAGAAACAGATGCAAAGTGTGGTTTCTACTAAAAAGGATCACTTTATTTATTATGGAAACTACGATTTTGCCTGTTATCATTGGTTTAAAATATGACTAATTGTTTGGACAGACCAGCAGTTTAGTTGGATGGTTGGCTGAAGAATATAAGTTGTTGAAGAATGAAGTAGTTGATTTTGATGATAAAATATGCTCAAATGTTATTACAGTTGTGCATTTGCCTGAAAATTGAGGGGAAAGGTGGGGGGGGTTGTCTTTTTTTGGCTGAATTCTTGGTTTTCTTGGCCAAGGAAATTGTTCTGTGTCAATCTGATTTGCAAAGAAATTGTTCAGTGGAGACCTGTAAGTGTTCATTAGAGCAGTTGGGGTAATGCTGAGATTGGGGACCTTTTGTTAGAGATGGAGAGCAGGAATCCCTTTTGTTAGAGAGGCTGAGCAATAAAAAGAGCCTAAACTTATTAGTAATTCTGCTTGCAAGAGAAGAGGTTGGAAACTGCAAACTAAAGGGCCATGCATACAGTCCCAGCTCCATTTCTGTTGCAGCTAAGATTTTGGGAAAGGTTGATCTGTCTGGTTTAAGGTTATATTTTTCCCTTCTTAGTCTGGCTCTGGGAGTCAAATGGCAGCGAGAGGGGCATTTGTGACATCTTTGAACATTTTCAGTAAGGGAGCTGTTTCTCAACCTTTCCTCCTTGAAGAATGGTGTAGTCTTACAGGAGTCCGTGAATCTTCCCGTCACCCACTCTTTGTTGGAGAAAAGTAAGAAAATCTTTGGCAACTGAGGTGATAACTTTTCAGAATCCTAGCTTCATCTTGTAATCAATCAATTTGATTAGAAGTGTTGCTAAGAAGAATGTCTTCCTGCCCTGCCTGTAGGTTCTGCCAGCCTGTCAGGCCTGATGGTGGGGTGACAGGCTCCCATCTCCTCTCCAGCGGGTTCTGATGCTTCCCAGCAAACACCCTTGGAAGGTTGAGGTGTTTGAAGCTGGGTGTACCCATTTTAGCAGCCATCTCCTGATCTTGTAGAAGCCCTGATGCTCTGTGGGCCTCCATACAGGTAGCAGAGATGAGAGAGAGCAGAGCTGTGGCCCCTCACAAGCACTTTTCCTTCTTCTCTCACTTGTATACAGGTTTGAGCTGCAGCTCAAAGTGAGGATGCATTAGAGTTGCTTATTCAGCAGGAATTGGGGAGCAAATCCAGTGTTTCCCCAAGGAAGGAAGGAAGTGAGGAAGGAATGAATTATGGAATTATACTGCATCCTGTCCTGGGCTCCCCAGTTCAAGAGAGACCAGGAACTACTGGAGAGAGTCCAGTGTAGGGCAACAAAGATGATGGAGGGATTGGAGCATCTCCCTGATGAGAAAAGGCTGAGAGAGCTGGGACTCTTTAGAGTGGACTCTTCTCTCTGGAGAAGAGAAGGCTGAGGGGGAGACCTTATCAGTGCTTAAAAGGATCTGAAGGGTGGGTTGAAGGAGGATGGAGCTGGACTCTTCTCAGTGATTCCCAGTGACAGGACAAGCTGGAACGCGGGAAGTTCCATTCAAAGATGAGGAGGAACTTGTTTGGGGTGAGGGTGGCAGAGCCCTGGCACAGGCTGCCCAGGGAGGGTGTGGAGTCCCCTTCTCTGGAGACCTTCCAGCCCCACCTGGATGCAGCCCTGAGTGATGTGCTCTGGGCAGCCCTGCTTTAGCAAAGGAGATGGACTGGGGGGGTCTCTCAAGGTCCCTTCCGTCTCTTGACAATTCCCTGATTCCGTGAAGGGAGGAAGGAGAACAGTTCTGGTGCAGAACAGTCTCTTTCCCTGCATTTTGCCTGGGCCTGGAGGAAAGGATGGAAAATCTTCCTGTGGTTACACCTTGAAGGAGAGGGAACATGGAGAAGCACTCCCTGTGCTGCTGTCCTTAGGGTGTGCACAGAGTGACAGCACATCAGCAGAAATGGCAGTAATGTAAATTGACTTCTTTGACAAACCAAAGATTTTCATGCTGATCATAGTGGGGATCCAGGGTGTTTTCTTTCCGGCTAATTACAGCACTACCCTTGGCATAGCCCCTAGTATCCACTCCAGGCAATCAGCGTTGGCAGAGCTGTGCTGGGAGGCGATGTGACAATGACAGTGTTTCCCGCAGACGCAGGTTTTGCCCAGCCTCCAGCTGCCGTGGGGGGAGGAGCTGCCTCCCGTGACCCCTCCCGTGTGGAATCAATTCCAGGCTGTGGTCTCTCACGCACCGTAGACCTAGAAGTAAAACTGGAGCTTTGAATGCCCGTGGCCAGCTACATCCTGAACACGAGGAGATCCAGGTCCTGCCCAGGAAGTTTGCTGCTGGAGAAGTGTCTGAGTGGGGTTAAAAAGGAGGCATTACAGTAACCTACTATTTGGAGTCTGGCACTCGGAGTGAACTCATCGTTTCTTAATCTGGCCCCGGGTCTGGTTGTAATTTGCATCTTGAGCAATCGTATTGCCTTCTGCATTTGCATTTGTTTTTTCTTTTTCTATTGTTAAACCTGTTTTCATCTTACACATTTGTCATTCTTCTGCAGCCCGTGGCCAGTGACAGATGACAAGGTTCACAGGCAGGAGGTCAGTTAGATCATCCCGTGTCCCGCTCTGCCAGCACGGGATTATTGCTTTCGTGGCCTATTCGCTATTGTTTTCTCCAGCCAATTGCTAAATAGGCCCTGTGTATTCAACAGAGTGTTGCCACCAATAGTACCCCACAGAACCCTAATTATAATGAGGGCATAGCCTGGGGTATTGGTGAGAGGTGGGAGATGGTCTCAGATGGTCAGAAAAATGATCTGGTTTTTGACTCTTCTTACTCAGATGGGATCCAGTACAGTTTTCTGGAGCACATCTCATTAACTGGGCAAAGCAATCATCTGCATCACCGGGACTATTCCGTCCAGCTTACCTGGGTCCCTTCGGTCTAGAATGTTCTCTGAGCAGAGGACAAAGTGGCTGTTGGCACACGCTTTCATTAAGGCAGAGGTTCTTTGGTCGTTTGGGAGCAGATTGGTGGGTTTGGTCACAGTCCTTCTGGGCAGGGAGGTCTGCAGTTCGCTTTGGGTGGTTTGAAGGTGCAGTGGTTTATGCCGAGGGGAAACCTGTCTGACAGAGCTGGACGAGGCAGCACCAACAATACTTGCCCACAGACAGAAATGAGAGTTTCACTGGCAGCCACGGAGAGAGAAATGCCCTGAGCCTGAGAGGGGAGTGATGCTGCGTTGAAGACATCGTTATGAAAATGACTTAGTGCACATTTATCTTAAATTTCAAAAAAATCCATAATACGAGACTAAAGCGTATATAATTCACACCAATTTCAAAATGGTTTTCTAAGCTTAGACTTTCAAGATTTTCTAAATTTGACAACGAGAAGTGTACTTTTAATAACTTTAAGGCAGGTTTCTTCAGTGCCTTGAGGTCTGCAGCCCAGCCAAAATCAGAGGAGAGGTTGCCTGCGAGCAGTGTACAGCTACTCATATTAAAATATCTGCTTATGCAGAAGCATTTCCCTGTCAGCCGGGTAAAATCACAGCAATACTCTTCGGGATAGTGGTGTTTTGGATGTAGCTCTCAGCTGGTGTCACATAAATATTACTCTTGCACACTTAATGAGGAAGCCCGAGGGGGAGGTAAGTTCCTGGCTGGGTCCAACAGCTCTTGCATCCAGTATGAGGGAAATACGCAGCTGCGCTTCGGGTGCCCAGGGGAGCAGGCAGCCTGCACGGGGAGAGAGTGGGGCTCTGTCCCTGCCTAATGGAGAGGGGGGAAACTGCTGACGAAGAGCTGGCTGTGACACTCTTCCATGTTCAACTCTTACAAAGTTCATCTGCATCTTCTTATTGCCATAATACAGGCAGCTTCGGGGCTGTTGCACTTGAAGATGGCTGGATTTCTCAGGGCCCATCAGCTGGAAGGCCATGCCATCTCCCTAAGCCCTGGTCTGCTGTCCCCCTGAGCCCTAGTCTGCTGTCCCCCTAAGCCCTGGTCTGCTGTCCCCCTAAGCCCTGGTCAGCTGTTCACCTAAGCCCTGGTGTGCTGTCCCCCTAAGCCCTGGTGTGCTGTTACACCAACGGCAGCACCAGGCTTGGGGTGACCCATCTTCTCAGAGCCCCGTTGACCGCCAAGCCCTTGCAGAGCAGCTTCTCAAGTGGGGCATGTCTCCCCTCATCACAGCTGTGGGTTGGCCTTCGTGCTTATCCTCAAACTGGGTCTCGGTTTTGTGAACAGCCATAAACTAGTCTTTTCAGGATGTGTTGGCCAATGGACAGAGGAAGGCCAGCTTGGGAAGAGGGTTATTTTTGCAAAGAAGTCGCATGCTCTGGCTGATTTGGGAGGGAAATGTGAATGCTGTGCTCTGACATCCTCTGCTGGCATTGAGCTCGCTGCTTCTCTGGCTGTTTTGAGGTGAGCCTTTCCTGGCTCCTCCTGCTGAAGCCACTCTGCTTGGCACAGTCAGGGGAGGGAAAGGGATCAGGGGACCTGGATGATGCGGGTGCTTGGCTGTGGTGGGCAGCAGTGGACAACGGACCCTTGCCTCTGATCAGGCAGTGTGGAGGTTGAAAGCATGTGTTTCTTCTGTGTGGAGAATGATGGAGCTACCAAGATCAATACCCAGTGCAATGGGAGGTGAAGAGAAGAGCAGAGTCCCTTTTTGGGACGAAGGGTTAACTGGGCTTGACTGGCCCACCTAACTTCAGGAGGAGAATAAAGGAGGATTTTTTTGCCATCTCCAGCTGTGGTCCTATTCGGTTCTTCTATGGTTTCTCCAGGCCAGTGTCAATAACTTCATGCTCCGTGTGCTGGTTTCTAGGAATACTATTCTGAGGCACCTAATTCTCCCCGGGAATCGTATCTCGACTGTCCGATTCCTGGCTGAGCACTCTGCTAGGCAACAGGAAATCTGGAAATTAAAACATTGCAACATCTAGGTCCCTGGCTGTACCCCAGCTTTGCTGGAGAACCAGCATTCATCTGTTTGCCTATGAAAAATGTACTCAGATGTATATCCTTTCTCTTGCATCATTTAAATGATTCCTCATGTTTCCCACCGGCTATTATTTTTATGACCCATATGCAGTCACTTTGCTGCTCATTTGGTTCATTGTAATGCAGCCAGTAGCACTCTTGTTTCTGATCCCCAAAATGTGTGGTTTAAGGTCCCATATTAGCAAAAGTTGGTTAAAGTTAAGTGGGCTTAGCCCTTCAGCTTCTGCTGGTTTGTGGTAGGAGCTGGACCAGCTCATTTGCCCGTGGACTGTCTGTCCTGATTCCCTGACCTGGACAGCTTCTCCTCTCCCCGTGGCCAGTGCTTTGGTCCCATGGCTGAAACACTCAGAAGTATGTAGGTGGAAGAGTCAAGTTCTCCCGTGCCCACACAGGTGCTCGGGGAGCCCAGGAGTTATTTTTGGAAATCAAGGCTAAATCTAGTCAGCAGTTTTTTCTCCACTAAAGAATGAATATGAGTGTTCAGGCAGATTTGTGGGCATTGATGGTTGGAAGATCCTGAAGCTCTTGGAGAATGACAAATTTTCGTTGCCAGCTAGACAGCGTTTGCACCCTTCCAGGCCTGTTTGGGAGGGAGGTTTTATGGGGTTTCACCCAGAAAGAGAGGAAGGTGTCTTGCCCTGGCGTGACGCTCAAAGGCAACCTTTGGAAGGAGGCATAAACCAACACAAATAAATTGCAGTATTTATTCCTAGGGATACTCTTCAGTGTGCCCAGAAGTGTGTGTATCCCCTCCTGTTTGATTTCCCTGTCCTTCTGTAATAGTACAATACTCAACATGAAATAAGCTTTTCTTTCTGATGATGTGCCTGCAGAAGCACGAGAGTGAATCCCTGATACTCTCTCCAGGTTTCTGAGGACACTTGAATGCATGTCATTGCTCCAGGAGCCTTTCATCAGCCTTCTACACCTGCATTTTGAAAAACAATGAAAATCTTACCAGAAAACCAATGCTGATGTTCAGGGTTTTTCCAGTAACAGGCTGTGGAGACCCTGGGGTGGGGGCAGAGTGTCTCTGCCAGGGGCTGTTCAGTCCCAGGGACTCGGTGTTCAGGGACTGGCTGCTAAAGACAGACAGACCCCAGAGGACTGAGAAGAGATTTGGGCAATTCCACCTCTACCTGCTCACCCAGCCTGGGGGACATCCCGTTCGAAACCCTTCCTTTGCCAGGGAGAACCAGGGCTGTTTAACCCACTTTCTAGGAGAAAAGGATGAGAGAGCTTCGTGGTGCCAGATCTGTCTCCCTGTTGAAGTGTCATCTTTGCGTTCACAGACTGCACATTCAGAGGAGGCTCCAGCAGAGGCCAGGCTGTCTCACCAGGCTGCGAGACCTCTCTGGAGACACTGGAGATCTCAATCCCACTCTCCCACTGCTCCAAATCTTTCAGACACAGACAGAAACCCACCCCTGACCCTCCTGAACACCTCTCACAGGTACTTCTCTAGTTCATGTAAAGCAAAAGAGCTCATACACGAAGAAAAGCCCTGCAGAATGGAGGGAAGACCCTGTTTCAAAGAGAGAGATGGGAGAAGGAGGGGAGACATTGAACCGAGAGGCTCAACATCTTGCAAGAGGTAGGTGGATCGTTCCTATTTACGCTAAAAGAACGTATGCCCCGGTGCAGGGCTCAGGATTGCAGTGTTTCAGCTCTGCCTGCGAAGCTGGACCTCTGCTCTGCGGAGCTAGGAGTAAATTCTGGGTTTGGAAGGACTTGTCCTGAGCTGTAGGAATAAAGCCTTGTTTGCAGCGCCCAAGGTCAGATGTTCTGGGCACTGTCACTGCTGACTGTACGGACCCCTGTCACATCTTGCTCCTTCCCGGCTGACGGTTCCCTGGCCCAGGCTGGCAGTCCTGGACCGTCACCAAGGCCGTTGTTAGGTATTAATGTGTTAGTGTATTCACAGCAGTGCTTCAGACGTTCTGATTATTGTTCCTGTCTAGTTTCTTTTCCCCAGGTCTGCTCATTCCCACTCTGCCGCTTCCCCCTCTCCTCTGGCTGCTCGGCTGCCCCATTCCTTGTCCCTCTGTGTCACCATGCCCGGGGACAGCCCCAGCATCCTGGAGCAGGGTGGGACTTGGGTGCCCCCCGGCGTGGCATCATCACCATTCTCAGGGAAAAGGGCAGCCCCTCCATGCCCAGACGTGAGCCCGGTATTCACAGGCCAGAGCCCGGGCTCTGGGCTGCAAAGGGTTGCAGATTACATTCAATCTGACCTGTTGGTCACTGAGGAGAGAGTAAAGTGCATTAGGAGAAATGGATTTATTTAGGATGCCATCTAAAGCAACTTCTTTTGATAATTCGACAAGTGCTGAGCCAAAGGCCGGGATTTTCTGTTAATCAGCAGCTTTTGCTGCTTCCTGTGTGAATTTGGTAATACAGTGGGTGTTGGACCTGGTTTTCCTGGAGCGTACCTGTGGCACTGGCTGGCCCCAGGACAGAACAGGGTACCTGCCTCAGGAGCAAAAGGGGCCTCTTCACTTGCTCCTCCTAAATCTCTGCCTTTAGTGATTTGAGGGAGAACAGTCGAATGCTTAAATGTTCCTGAACATGAAGTTTAATAGTGCAGGTTTCAAGTTTGTCATCGAGCTGTAGAAGGTCACAGCAGATGGGGGTGTGTGCAGTGCCTTGTCCGCGTTGAAGCCAAAGCCTGTTCCATCCTCCACCCAGTAGGTCCTGCAGAAACCAGATCCCCAGACCTCAGCCTGCTGGGAGAAGCCGGTGGGGAGCGAGCTGGGGAAGAGGATTTCTCCTGCAGCTCTCTGCATGGCCCTGGGGAGCGGCAGCTGCCGTGGGAATTCTGCTGTTCACTTTCTCTCCATATAATGAGGAAAGAAAAGCTGGAGGACTGTCTCTTAATCGCAGCGTTAATTCTGTAGGCACGATGTTAGTTGCATGTCAAAACCGAAATCTTCGTGGGTAGAACTGATACATTTACTGGACACATCTGAAAGCCTTGGAATTCGGAGGAATACCAACACGGTTTAAATATGTCTTTGCTCAAATATACTTTCAATAGCGTGAAATGTGCGATAGAGCCACTTCTGTTTTGCTTTCAAAACAGCTAGTTTTTGTTTTCTGTCTGATGCTGCACACTGTTGTCCTTGGGTAACGTTCTCACCGGGCGGGATGGGAAGGGGCCCCAGCGTCGTGCATACCCCCTTCCTGCGAAAGGGATGATAACGGAGCCCAGACGCAGAGGATTGTAGGTGCTCCTGCCAGGGGCGGTGACAGGAGTGACACCTGCGGGGCCCGCCGAGCCCGGGAGCCGGGGACGCGTCCCGGGAAGCTCCGCCAGCAGCGGAGCTGGGGATAAATTGGAAACAGAAACACCAACTGTCATGTCACCCGGATGCTTTGCCTCCAGCCAAGTGGTAGATGGAAAAAAACCACTACCAGATGTTCTTATGTTATTAATATTGTTATTATTGTTATTATAAATAATACTTCTCATTGGCTGGCTCTCCCTCCTGGCACATCTGGAGCGCACATGCTTGGGAGGAGAGCCCGGCCGCCCCTGGCTCTCCCCTTCCCCACACACCTGCAAAGAGAGCCCGGGCGAGGGGTGCTGCCCTGTGGTGGGGGGTCCCGTCCCGCTCCCCTCCGGCTGCCACCGGTACCGGCCCGAGCTCTGCCGGCATCCCAGGTTTTCATTCCACCTTCCTCTTTCCAGGAGGAGAGACCCCCTCACCCCCAGCCCTGGTTTGAGGCTCTGTGTCCGTAGGCAGCGCTGGGGTTGTACCATGAGACCGAGCTCTGCTGATGCTCCTCTCGCTCCTTTGCCCCCAGAGGTGTTGACACGGTGCCCCGTGGTCTGAAGCATCCCTGGCCAAGAAAGTGGGGTGCCAGGGGCAGCTTTGTTGGAAGTTCACTGGCTGAACACCCCTATCTAACGTTAGACCAGAAACTCTCCAAAAATGTGTCTGTGCAGTTGCTCCAGCTCCGTGTCACCCAAAAAATATACTGCTTTTGGAGGTGAGAACAGAGAGTATGTATCACTTCGCTGTGGGTCTCACCACGAACTTCAGCAAACTCTGTGTCTTAAAGATGCAACAGCTACTGGGCATGTGTAATGTCAGCACCGAATCACTGCTGGAGTAGAAATTATCCCATTATACCCATTTAGGCCAACTGTCTAAGAGTACGGGAACTAGAGAAAAAATACCCTGGAGGAGGTGATGACAGCGGTTCCCTGGAAGATAACCAAGTGCTGGGATGCTGTTAATCGTGGCGTACCAGTATTTGGGTATCTCTAAGCTGAGGAGACACAGTTCCAGTATAAATAGATGGAGTTTTATAAATGGACTTTTGTGGTCACACTACCCATGTAATAAGACAGGGTATTTTTAATTAGTACACTGTGGTGACACAGGATGAGTAAAACGCTTCCCATGGACACGGGAAGGTGCTGTGCCTGCCCTGAGAAGTTTACAAGGGACGTGAAAGGAAGTCTCGCCCTGTGAGGGTCAGGTTTGCCCGGGGTGGCATCTCCCTGTGGCAGAGGGACACCCAGGCCCCGCCAGCCAGTGTGTCCTGGGTGAGATCTCAAATCTCCCGCACACAGGAGCTGGCTGCAGCCACCACAGACCCTCCCGTCGGGCTTCAGCTGCTGTGGGTCTGTGTTGGAGCAGTTCCTTCCCTGATGGCTTCAGTGACAATTGTCTGGTTTTTTGGGGTGTATGCTTTGAGCAAGGCTCATGCTTGGCCATGGGATTCCCACACAAACAGGTTTCCTGGAGGATGTTTCCTTTTCTCACTGGATGGACGGTTTCTCTGGGCAGAATTGCAGAGTTTTACAAGCCAGCCAAGGGTTTCCAGTCTGAGATGACACCAGGACGTTTGGGATCCTGGAAACGTGGGAGCCATAGGAAAAGGGCTAGGGTCCTGCAGCCCCTCCGTGCACAGCAGCCCCTTCCCAGGCTGGTCCCACATGGCCAGAACCCTCCCAGTCTGTGGCTGCAGACCAAGCACTTCATAGAATCATAGAATCATTTTGGTTGGAAGAGACCCTTGGGACTTCATTCCTCTTCAGACTGTATTTCTTCTTTTTTTTTTTTTTTTTTTTTTTTTTTTTTGGTTTGGTTTGGTTTGTTTTTTTCCTCCCTCCTTTTCCTTTGTACCTCTGGAGAACAGAATCAGCCCTGTCCAGGCTGGTGGCAGTGGCTTTTTCAGGTATCTGGGGTTCCCTCAGCTCACGCTGCTGGAGGACACAGCCAGTGTGGGGCTGGAGCCATAAAGAAGCATCAGGAAACTGATTTTATTTGTGAAATCAATGAGGTATTGCTGTGGATGTGAGTAAGTCGTAGACTTCATTCCTGCCACCTGAGAGACATCCCCTCATCCCATGGAAGAGAGAAGCCATTAGGCTCAGTGGTGGGCAAATGACAAGATAAGGGGTTTGTTCTGCTCCTCCTTCGCCTGCTATTTTAGAACCCAGTAGTTTTCTGCTCCAAGTGGAAAATGAGGATCATTACTGTATTCAGCCTTGGTTTTTTGTTAGATGCTTATAAATCTTGCTAATTAGCTGTAGAAATCATAAAAGCTCAGCATCATGTTTTAATCATAAGCTCCTTGGGCCACTGATGTTCGTGTTGTTCCCTGGGTCCTCATTTCCATGTACAAATTACTGAGCCCAGAGCACTTTGGCAGCTCATCTCTCATGCCAGTGATATTTCCAACAGAATTATTATTTCAGTAACTAAGCCACAAGCCTACACCTGCAAAAAATAAAAATAAGAGAATAACACAGTGGTGGAAGGCCCCTCCCTCCTTGTGCTGGTGGGATATGGAAGCTTCTTCAACGTAATTAAAGGCAGGTTTCAAACAAGGAGGCTGGCTGACAGATCAGTAGAACAGTTTTCTCTTCCCCAGGAAGCTGAGAGGTTCCCGGTCGGCAGCCGAGGAGGGCTGGGGTCTCTACGCAGTGGTGCTCGTGCACCCACAGTTTTTGGGGCAGCAGGACAGGTCCCAGGCCCCGGGGAGGCAGCTGTGTGATCAAACCTCAGCTGGGTGCTTATCCAAATCTCTGTAAGCGAGGTCAGCGTCTGCTGAGACACTGGATAATAATAGCTCGCTTAATTATACATTTTGCCTGTAATTTAGTCCAGACCAGCTTTCCTGGTGGCAGTGGAGGAGGGTACTTTCCAGTTCTTTTATGTTCCTGCGGGTAGTGGATAATGCCCTCGACGTATGGACATGTGTTTAATTTTCACTTTCAACATTAATGCAATTTAACATTGTCAGAATAAATATTATTCTCCACTTTTCCAAACTGTGTTTCAGCACTTGCAAAGTAAATGTTTTGCTGAGGAGCGTGACGGCCTGTGCCTGCTCCCTGCCGCTCTCTCCGAGGGGAGCAGCAGCCCGTGTCCCCACCACCCCACAGCCCGTGCTGCTTCTCTCGGGGACGATGGGCCCTTCCTAACCCGTGGCAGAGGAGCGGGGTGACAGCCAGGGACACCAGCTTTGGCCAGCGCTGTCAGCTGCGCTGTAGATGCAGCCCAAGGTGACACTGTCGGTCCGAGGCTCCAGCAGCTCAGAGCTCCACGGCTGCGAGAACTGCAGAAAGCCAAGCGGAGCTGGACCGTCCGGATTCCCCCACCTCTGCAGCGGCCTGGCTGAGGTGTCACGGGCCTCTGCGGTTACTCCTCATACACAAAACCCAGTTGCTGGCAGCGAAGAGCACCTTTGAAAAGCATGTCTTGCCTTGCAGCTGGGGGAAGAGAGCGGGAGGAGCTGCCCTGCCCCAAGGGAGCATCTGGAGGGGATGAGCTGGGGTGAGTGACTCTGCCCTTCACCAGACAGCAGCACCCCTCAGGATAGATGGGTTACATCTGCTAAAAAAGTTGGATTAAAAAGTCACTGATCATGAGTTTCTGGTTAAGTTTTATTTTCTGAGCTGTTTTCAAGCAAAAGTGAAAATTGAACACTGGCAAACTTACAAGATCAATAGGGTTTACTTAAATGACTCACCAATTAGCATGTCTGTGGCTTTAGTAACACTGTACTCTTGCCAATCACACTGGTTTAAACTTTCCCTCATATATAAATTACACACCCAGCTTCATGTCTCCTCTTCTTCTCTTCTCTCTTCTCTTCTCTTCTCTTCTCTTCTCTTCTCTTCTCTTCTCTTCTCTTCTCTTCTCTTCTCTTCTCTTCTCTTCTCTCCAGGACTGAGGGAGATGTTGCCAGGTTCCCCTATCAACTGTGCAACCAATACCTCTTATATCAAATTCAAAGACCTGCAGGGGGTAAAGGGTCTCAATAAACGCACTTTTTAGAGAGTCGTGTGAGAGCTGTGGTCAGCACTGCTCTTTTCTCTCTGACTCTGGCCAGCAGATCATGGCTGTTACTCTTTTGGGAGCATCCCTGGCTGCTGTCATCCATCCACCTCATCCCCTCCTGCTGGGAAGGAGAAGATATGGGAGGCAGTGGCCTGTGGACAGGTTTAGCTTGCACAGAGTCTTGAATCAAGTATAAACTCCCAGTTTAGCTAAAACATCTGCAAATAGCTTGGAGCTTGCGTGCTGGAGAGGCCTGTCTGTGCTCTTGATTCTGTGTGTCCTCCCATTGGTGTGACTTCACTGCCCAGGAGACAGCGCTCTGAGCCAAATGGCCTCCATGAAGCTCTCTGCTTTGACGTTGTTGGGTAGATCCTTTTGGGGGGTTCAGCCTGGAGATGAGAAGACTCCAGGGAGACCTTCAAGCCCCTTCCAGGGATTCTTGATGAGGGAGGGGAGCCCTAGGATGAGGGAGAAGGGTTTGACACTGAAAGAGGGGAGATGAGATCTGGGGAGGAAATTCTTTGCTGTGAGGGTGGTGAGAGCCTGGCCCAGGTTACCCAGAGAAGCTGTGGCTGCCCCATCCCTGGAGGGGTTCAAGGCCAGGTTGGAGGGGGCTTGGAGCCACCTGGGCTGGTGGGAGGTGTCCCTGCCCACTCAGGGCAGGGGGTGGCACTGGATGATCTTTAAGGTCCCTTCCCACCCAAATGATTATGTGATCCTATGATTGGTGTGCGAGATGCTGAGCAGTGTCACCTTGGCTGACCACAGTGACCCGTATGGGTCCCCTCAGCCTCGGCCAGGGTGGCTGGCACTGGGCTGGGCCACCTTGCTCTTGCAAGGAGCAAATAGTCCTCGCCCTGAGTCACGGCAGCTCCTCAGGCAAAGGGAGCCTGGTCCTGTGTCTCAGCCCTCGCTCCACCTGAAACAGGCCAGATCTGCTGATCCTGAAGGCACTCTGCAGACCACGTTATTCCTCATGGAATTTGCGGAGGGTATGAGCCTGGGGAACACGTGGTTAAAAGGGATGGAGGCCATGTATTTACATGGCTTCATTTTATCCCTTCCCTTTCCTGGTGCAGCACATTATTATATTTGCTACAAAAAAGCCCCTGGCAGTTGGACAGGCACTGCTCTGCCTGCCTGCCAGGAGTTTAAAGAAATCAAGGGCTGTTGAGGTGCTCGAGCATCGCTGTGTGTTCTGCTGAAAGGTGAAGCTGAAGGGCAGCCTGGGTAAAGCCGAGGGCATGCAGAGCCTCCTCCAGATGCAGGGTGGTCTCTGCCGAATCCACTGGCATCGCCCCAGCCGTGGTCCTGCCGGGGGTTTGCACAGGTGTCCATGGACCTCGGCTTCCAGAGAAAGCGTTTCCTGACACGGACACCAGGGTGAAGAACATCCCCTTACGCTGGCTTAGCCCGAGACCGGTTTTCAGGACTGGCAGTCGGGGGAAAGCCCTGCTGAACACGGAGAGGGGGGACACCGTCAGGATCTGCACCCCTTGAAATCCTGTTTTTGGCTTTCCAGGGCTGACCTGCCCCGGGCATGACATCAGGGAGCCCACACAGTGAGTCAGGGCTGGAACCCAGCTCCTGGCGCTGGGTCCTCCACTCGCCCTGCTAAACCACACCAAGATTAAACCAACAGAGGCAGGAGGGAGCCTGGATGGAAGGAGTTTAGCAGGGAACCTGCCCTGACTCACTAATGGAAACTTTTGAAAGCAGGCAGCAGCGGTAATTTTATTATTTAGTTTCCCGCATGCTGAAACAATTTGTGTGCAGTAGAGTCATTCCCTGGAAAAACATTTCTTTAATTTATCTTCTGTAATTATCACTCATCTTTAGCAGCATCTGGATCTGATATTTTATTAGAAAGTTTGCATGTTTGAACTAGGCCTGCCTGGTATTCCGTTTTTTCTTGTTTCTGCTTTCTACTGCGATGGTACTTCCCGTGGTGGGAAGAGATTGGTTTGCTGTATGCCACAAGGCATGATAAATCACCGGGCTGTGCTGCTTTAGCATCATGAGGACCATGTAAGCTCGCTCAGCGATGTGTCCTGCAGATCACTGCTGCACTCACCTGAGGTTAGAATGCCAAGCGCGACAAGGGGCAGGCGGGTTCCTCTGGTGAGGATGTGCCTGCTGCTCCCGAGCCAGGATCTCAGCATTCCATGGGTGATGCCGAGGAGCTCTTGCTGTCCAGAACAAAGCCTGGGGTTTGGGAGGACTCCTTAAAACTGGGCCCCAGTAATATTTCTCAAGTTGTGCATCCAAAGCCTGAGTTTCTTGGCATCCAGCTCCCTGCCGAGGGCCTGAGCTGTAGTTTCTATGAGCAATTGTGGACAGAAGAGCAGAGTGCTGCTCATCTGGGCCACTTCTTCCCAGGTGTGTGTGGCTTTTCTCAGCTAGCTCCCTGCTCAGGGACAAGGTGCTGCTTAGATTATCTAAGGCTGAGAAACCTTTTGTTATTGCTGCTGATTTGGTTGCCAGCTATATGTCCTTTTCTTTATGATTATAGATGGCCTTCTCTAAAGTAACCCATCAGTGCTGGTCACAAAGTCAGCTATCAGGTGAACGCTACCTCCCCTGTAACAAGAAGACACCTGACTTTCAGAAGAGAAGTGTCTTTCAGAGAATGGTGGATGTAAGCTGTTACCATTTTACATCTGAAAGGATAAAAAAGAGATCTTGAAGCCAGCTGTTAAAGGAGGTTCTTAGACAGAAACACAGACATGCAGATGTCAGCTGAAGGTTTTCAGCACCTACAGGATTGTACTCTCCTTCCAGTGGCTTCTGCTTACTCAACAGGCTCTACTGCATTTTGTGGTGTACACTTAGTTCGTGGTCTGCCTGTTTTCCCTATCATGCGATGTTTTCTTCTGGTGAGACAGAATTATGGCCAGTGTGGTCAGGGTAAATTAAATGTGACCTAGCAGTCACTTGTCCTCATATACATAAGCCAGGGAGTGTTCACTCTTGTCCAGTGAGGGCTGTGTCCTGTCTGGTGCACATCTATAATGCCCACAGAAGTCTCAATGAAATTTCATCCAAATAAGCAGTTTGGGTTTGGAAGAGAACGGTGAGTCCTGAAATGCAGTGCTGTGAGGACATGCTCAAATGATCATAGGAAGGACACGCATTAGCACTTCTTGTCACTGCCCTGGAGCTGGAGGGCAGGAACAGAGCAGGTCTGCCTGCTGCCTATGCCCCTGCAGGCGTAATGCAAAACCATTCCTATGATAAAAGATTAAACACCATTTTGGGTGACTAAAGATGCTTTCAGGCCCCTGATGGGCTGCAAAATACACAAGAGGAGAAGAAAACAGTTTGTCTCAGACATCAGGCTCTATCTGATGCTCCTCTTGGCAGGGGAGATGTGGAGGAACCCACTGAACCAAGGTGACCCAGGGTGACCATCTAGGCTGTGGAGCTCACAGAGTGGCCTCTGCATCTGTATTCCCACCAAAGCTTGCTGCTGGCAAGTGGGTCTTGACTTCATGTTGGGCATTAAACCTTGCCTAGTGTGGGGAAATTTCAAGAGTTTGGGTCTCTTCTCCAGTGCCCAGGTGCTGCAGAACAGAGAGGAGAGGTTTCATCAAAACGTCCTGCCTGTGAACTGTTTTTTAAGAACTGTATCCCAAAAGATACCCACAAAATGTCAAAATGATTTTCACAGAACTATAGTATTGTTTCCTTTTCCAAAAAGCACTTACAGAATGAGCGCTTCCTCCCCATCCACGTCACCCAAAGCTCTCGCCCCTTTGGCAACTGAGGCAGGTCTGGCTTCTGCAGGCACCGCGGCGAGTCTTGGTCTGGTGCCCCTGAACAGCTCCCCGAGACCTCCCTGACTCTGAAAAGAGAGTCCTGCTGCTGCAGCCAGAGTTCATTTGTGCTTCTCGGCTGCCAGACTCCTGGCTCTGTTTTTCCCCACCAGTTCAGTGGGCCCTGCAGGGAGCTGAGCTGGGCTCCGTCAAGCCCATGACTTTCCCATTGTCCTGTGCTAACGGCGGGGCTGCCTGAGTGCAAGCCCTTTTTCTTCCTTTCTGGTTGCTTTCCATGCAGCTTGCTATTCAACCCAACCAAAACATTGGTGCATTAAGCAGTGATTGGGCCAACACACACCCTTAAAATGATGGCAGAGTAGCTGTGTGTCCATCACACCCTGCACGACCCGGCCAAACCCGCAATAGGCTGCCCCTCATGCACGACATCTGCAGGTGCCCCTGGGGCACCAACTCAGCCGTGCACAATCAGCACAGGGAGACACCTGACCTCCAGTGATCAGACTGAGCAGCCTGCAGGCTCAGCGGTGTTTCCCAACAGGTTTTGTTAAGAATATTTGAACTGGGGACATGTGGCAATGTGCAAGTTTATTCTTGTATGATTTTGATCTTGTCTCACCGATTTTGGAACAACGGTGAGCGGATGTCCCAGCTCTGAGGTGAAGAACAACTAGGCAGCAGCTGGGCTTAAGCAAGGAAATCACATCGAGGTAGCGGCAGGTCGGTATTGCTGCTTCAAAGGACACGTGCCATCAGGGTATCATGGCTGTGGCTAGAGAGCATGAGCTTCTTCTCCAGGGAACAAGAAAAACACATCTTTGCTGCATCTGAGCAGGTGACCCAAAAAGCAAATAAGCTTGGACACCAGTGTGCTCTTTCTTCTCCTGTTGAGCCCCATCTCGCCCCCCCCGGGAGGGAAGTGAGGTTTTGGCAGAGGGAGGTTTATGAGGGGTGGAGGGAGGAAGGCATTAGGGAGAGGAGAGGCCAGGAGCCCCACTCCTGTTGAGAGCAGCCTGGCCTCCTAGCCAGAGGGGACAGAAGCTGACCCGAGTTGTTCCTCCTGGCCCAGCCACCCTGTCTGGGGGTACAGCGAGAGCCTTCGTCGTCTTGCAGTGCTAAACAAATCATCTTTGCCCCGCCAAAGCCTCTGAAATAGAAGGAAACCAAATTCTCCCTCAGAAAAGTGGAAATTGGTCATGTAATTAGTAAGCTGGATCCCCCCCCTTTTTTTTTCTGTGCTGATTTTCGGCTGTCGTGGATGTGAACTTGGGCCCGTGGCTGAAATGGCAACAGCTGGAGACTTCAAAGAATGAATTCCTCCAGGCGTTTTTAATAAGTGTCTGCCCTCATCAGCAATCTGCATGGTTCGTCTGAGCTTCTAATTCTCCAGTACTTTCATGCACGAAGTACAAGCTCTGGTTTCCCACTCTTGTTTTAGGATACAGCACTCAGCCATTAGTGGGAAATTTTTCCATATTGCTCACTGGCAGGATATGGAAGGAGTGAACGCTTTGCTGGAAGGGCCCGGGGTTTCTCCCTAACAAATTGAGTGTGGTGTCTGTGGCTTGGCACCAACGTCAGCACCGATTTGTCTCACTGCAGCCCAGAATCACCGTGAGATGTTTGATTGCCCCGGCGGGCACAGAGGAAAGTTGGGACTCTCTTTCCAGGTATTTTTCTCTTGCTTTCTACCAATCCACTTGCACAGCCATCCCTGAACTGACCCTGGTTAAAGCACACACTCACCGCTCGCTCTGCCTTCCTCTACAGACATTTTCAGCCTTCTTATGTCTAAAATTAAGTGGAGAAAGGAATAATTACACTGTGATATTGGGGTCAGAGGTCCCCTGGCTCATTTACGCCTTATTTGGTAAGCACCTGTTTTTACTGTTGAGCAGTTCTTTCCTTTCTCTTTGCTATATATTCCTCCCAGAAGTCATAGGGTTGGGGGCTGCTGAACATTGACCACATGGCATTCAGGTCTTGGATCATCCCTTCAAAAATTTGGGAAAAGCCTCCTTGGTCTTCAGCTCTCGGAAACACAGACAAAAGTGGCCTTGCATTACAACTAACTGAACGGTGTGGGGACAACTTGACTTTGCTGACACTGACAAATACAGGTTGGGTGGAGAATGGCTGGAGAGCAGCCCTGAGGAGAAAGCCTTGGGAGTGATGGTGGATGAGGAGCTCACTGTATCTGAGTTTGTGCTGAACGAGAATAAGGGGGNAGCTTCCAGGCAGCGCTCCCTCACTTCTCTGAACATGACCTTTTCTGGAGGTCCAGATCTGCAATTTTATTCACCAAAAATGGCCAAGATGTTCTGAAGTCCTACTTTTATTGCTGCAGTTCATTGGGAACAAGTACCCATGCAGTGAGGTTTAACAATGGAATGGCCACAGGTAGTGCCAGGGGAGAGTTAGATGAGCTGTCGGGAAGAACTTGTTCTCCCCAGAGTGGTCAGGCACTGGGATGTTCTGCCCAGGGAGGTGGGGGAGTCACCGTCCCTGGTGGGGTTCAAGAAGCGTCTGGACGAGGTGCTACAGGACATGGTTTAGTAGCTCAGTGGGTAGGACTGGTGACAGGAGGAGGGTTGGACTGGATGATCTTGTAGGTCCTTTCCAGTCTTGTGTTTCTAGGATTCTATGAACAATGCCATGAGTAATTACATTTGTTGACCTGGGTTTCCATATGGGATCAAATAAAAATCTGGAGGGCTGGGTTAGATCGATTCTGTGGATAAAGATAAATAACTAAGAGATGATTTTTTAATTACTTTTTTTCCAGTTGTGTCAAAGTTCTGGACAGATCTGCAGAAGGAGTGTTTAAAAGGTCCTTTCTGGAATAGCTATTCCTCCTGCCTTAGCCAGGCAGCTGGTGGGCTTCAGGGGACAGGGCAGGACACTGCAGCATCAGTGATAAGTGTCATTTACTGAAATGTTAGAATTATCCCCAAACTATATAAAAGAGACATTTCATTTTGTCTCTGAAATTTAATCCAGGCAGCTGACAGAATGGATCACAGAGCTCTAGTTTGAATGCCTTTATTTTGTGGGGAACTGTTGTTTTGTAGGGATGTTTCTACTTATGTCAAATCAATGTTGTTGCTATTTGGTATGGAAGCCAGATACCACTGTCTGCATAAGAAAATGCTACTTTTTTGGTACACTGTGCTGCCAAGTAGACGTGTTAATCTATGGCTACATGTATACGTTCTCTAAAGTCTCTTCTGCATCAACAGTGGGTGAAAAGACTATAGATGTGTGTATTGAAATATCTGTAGATAACTGTGAGACTTCTACCTGCAAAAAACGGCCTTATTTTTCATTCTTGGTCAATCAGGAATACAGACCAGATCCTCGGGGGAAAAAAACCCAACAAGGAAGCTCTGTAAGAGCAGTGAATGACGAAGCTGCAGGGTTGGTTTTTATCCTTGGGGAACAGTGGACGAAGTGTTGATGAGTGCCTTCTCCTGGTCTGCTTCAAACACAAACGCTGTCTGCGGGGCATGGGGTCCATCAGCTCCAGCCACAGACTCTGTTCGGACTGGGGGACCGCAGGGGCACTCTGCAGTTGCCTCCTGGGCCATAATGTGGGGGTTCCACTCTGTGGGGTGGAGGGGACTGGTCCACAGCAGGGTCTGCTCCCAGCACAGCACTGGATGTAACTGGCACCATCCAGTTACCTGGAAGCGCTCCCAGGTCCTGCTGGACAGAGGTGGGCAGGACACCCAGTGCTTGTCAAGTGTTTTGGAGCAAGGACAGACGATAGATAGCAAATCTCACATGCTTAGTGCTTACAAATTACCTTTCCAAAGACACACTTCCTGCCTTCTAGCCAGCTGTTCTGCCTCAGCACTCGTGGCTGGTACTCATCCAGAGCTGCAATGTGAGTTTAAATTCATTTCTCGAAGAATCTTCCTCCTTGCTACAGTTTTCTTGCCCTTCTTCCCCGAAGGGCTGTCAGCCGAGTCTGCTGTGCTGTGTAAGAAAGACCAAGGTTATTTTCAGCAATTCTTGTTCTATTTCATAACAGAGCTTGATGAGAAAAAGACTGGTCAGTCAAATATCTTCATCAACCTTTTCTGTCCATTGTTTGCTGTCAGAACAAAATGTTTTTGAGAATTTTGAATTGTGTTATGTGGGTTTAGGCAAGGGTTCAATCTAATACTTAGCAAAGGCAATGCAGTCCTTTCATTCACGGGCTTGCACGGGATCAAATCAGCCCCGCACTGCCTGCGTCTGGGGTTTTGTCATGGAAGTTGAAAACCTGGGGGCCAAGACTGGAGCCCCCCCACAGGAGACATGAACAGGGAAAACAGAGGGGAAAGAAATGGGAAATCTGCTTGCACTACACCTTCACCCTTTTTCTCTAAGTCTGGAACTCTGGAGAGATTGAGGCTTCGCAGCAGGCACTCAGCATGTAGGTACTGTGGTGGCTCCCACTCATCCTTGTGGCTCTCCTTGTCCCTGTCCCTGTCCCTGTCCCTGTCCCTGTCCCTGTCCCTGTCCCTGTCCCTGTCTGTCACAGGGGACCTACGGATGATAAGTAGGATAGAGAGGGAGGACCGTCCTAAATCGTATGTGTAGGATAATGCACTCAGATCCCAGACTCAGTCTGCCTGTCCCATCATTCACACAGCTCTTCACTTCTCTGTGTGCCTCAGCTTCTCAGCAATGGCATGGCAGCAGTCACACCCTGAGAGACACCGCCGTGCACCACAGCAGATGTCCCTCCGGCCCGCTGACTCCTCCCTTCACCACCCAGTAGCAGGTTCTCAAGGCAGGAACTCTTGGTGACAACCTTGGTGACTCATGTGGGAGTTTTTAAAAGCTGATTGAAGACACTGTTTTTTTCCCCTCTCTCATCCCTTCAGCAGTCGAAGAGACATTCAGTCTCCTCCTCAGTTGTCACAATTCACAGTCTGGCGTGTTAACTCAAAACGTGTCATTCTCACTTCGCTTTCACGCCCTGGTCCCTGACCTGCCGCAGACACGTGCTCTGACTCGCCTCTGACTTTGGCAAGGACTGTGCATCAGCGCCCCAAAACCCTGGGAAGTGAATGAATGTCTCTGAATTGGTGGTGATTCATGTCTCAAATGGGCACAGGCTTCAAGCACAGCCCCCCTCCAGGTTATTTATATGCTATGATCATCCCCGTGTGCTTCAGAAACGGGTAACCTTTCCTTCCAGCCAGTCTGATCGTTACATTTGCATTTAAAGACAAAGGCTATGAAGCATCAGTGGAGAATTTATCATGAAAAATGCCCTCTCCAGCTGTGTGATTTATTTCAAAGTCTGATGGTCTTCCTTTCTGCTGTGCTGTCTTCATTAGGGTCCTCCATCATTAATTTTGGGACCGGAGCATGACACTGTCTGCATTTGCTCTCAGATGGATTATTTATTTATTTGTTTGTTTGTTTGTTAAAAGATATTTCATTCAGAGAATCCCTGCTGAGCTTTTTATTGCAGAAAATTAGGGATCATAAATCGTCTCTCAGAAAACTATAAATCTGGTACTATTGAAACATTCCATGGGCAGAGCTTGGCTCTTTGATGAAATCACTCTTTTTTCTTGTATAATTTATGAGCTTTTTTTCAGCATGGGGGGATTTATGCTTTTAAATTGCTCACCAGGGTTTTATTGAATATAATTTGCTAGCAAATTTATATGAGCCAAATATATTGCATTTTATCCACAATTATGAGCAATAAAATTGATGGGGCTTTACTTTTCATTTTCTTCTGGCGAGCAGAGGAAACATGAGTTTATCCCGAGCTCGGGGGGAGGTTTCTCAAGGATACACGTGTACAATTAAAAGTGAAAAGAGTGTAGTCAGCAAGGCAGAGGTGCCATTTTGGAAACTTTATGTGGTGTATGGGAGGAGGTGAGTTGGGTTTCTCTTGCTCCAAAGGGACTGTAAAACACGGAGGAGCTGAGTTAAAGCGGCCGAAGCCTGTGACACGCGTCGACTTCTGCGGGGGCTGAATCACACCGTGGAGAGGGAAGGTGTAGGTGAGGTCTCTAAGAACAACTTGTCTTTTAAGGTCCCCTTTGTTCCCATTTTTCTGTGATATTCTGATTCTCATTTGGTTCATCTTGGTATATTCAAAGACACAAACAAAGCCCCCAGTGTAACCCTGCTTTCCACGATTTATTTTATTTACTGTATCTAAATTGTGTTCATTTCTGCATGCTTATTTTCCTTGAGGACTTTTCTGACTGACAGAAAGTAGGAATAAAACTCCACATATCATTAATCTCTCTAAGGCATTAGGAGCCATAAAAATGCTCCACGGCCCGACCTGTAATAGGCTGCTCCTTAATATCGTTTTCTCAAGATGAGAGTTGTGCACTATTCTTTACCTTCACACCAGTCAGATGCAAATATCATGGCTCACTTCTGAGTTGGTGTGTGACACAGGGGTGCACCAGGCTGCTTTGGTGACAGGGTGTGGGGATGAGGGGAAAAATGAAGGTAAAATATTCCTCCCAGCGGGGCCTTCACCCTGGCTTGAGCTTGTCTGTCCCTTTCTCTGATGGCTTCATGGGACACCAAGCCCTTACAACAGTAAGTTGTAATAAGTAACTGCAGTCTGCCAGAACAGAAGCTTCAGGTGATTTACCTGAACAGGGGCAAGCTGGAATTTGTGGAGACATTACAGATGAGCTTGGACAAAAGACTGACTTTAGCTGCTCTGAAATGGAAAGGACACAGTGGGAGTTCCCAAAGCAGGAGAGCATCAGCCACTGGCCTGGACCCAGTGGTTGTCCAGAGCATGGATCCACCTCTGTAATCTCACTCTTCCCAGGAGGGAACCTTCTGTCCCACGGGATGTGTTTGGAGGAGACATCCTCAGGAGGAGCCTCATAACTTGTGGCTCCCTTGTTGGCCTTCTCCTTCAGATGTTACTGCAGGAGCCAGTTTGGCACACAGCAGGTACCTAGATGTTTTCTTTGCACTGAGGGAAATGAAGGCTGCAATCTGAAATCAGGAAATCAAAGGGAATTTAAAGTTTAAGACCCACACACTCCTTTGGTTATTTGTCCCACAAGAGCCCGAGCTGTAGGTATGGCCAGCGTGTTAACAGAGAGCATCCTGTCTGGCCCATGCCCATTTTGTGCCACGGCCCTATTATTATTTAAACATTCTATAGGTTTTGTGCTAAATGGATACAGAGTGATGATTGCTGGGGCCATAACAATGAAATATGGCTTTCTTAATGAAATTTCAGTCCCAGCTCATTTCACTGCTGACATTGAGGTGACTACAAATAAACACTTTCCAGAAGAGTCAGTTAAATGGCTGCATAAGCAATTTATCAAGTACTGTAACATTTAAATAAATAGAAGTATTCAGGAGTGGTATGTTACTGCCTGTGGCTTTGTTCCCAATAACCTCACTCCTTGTCTTTCTAATAGTCAGATTTGCACTGACAGAAAACAAATCTCTCTCCAACTCTGAGAATTTTATCAGATTTATCTCTGAACGTCAGATCAACGTGCAGGAAACAAATGGAGTCAGCAACATGATTTAAATTAGAAGTCTAACAATTTACAGTCTCCACTGGTTTCTCATAAACCTTATTAACGTTTGGCACTGGGTACCAAGGAACTATAAATAACATTCCAAAAGAACATTTATATCTGCTCAGACTCTCGTTATATGTCTTCAACACAGCTTAAATAATGTCAGTAATACCTTCATCATGAACAGGAAATGAAAAAGTTACCCCATACATGTTTTGTCTTTTAATCAAATATTATTTTCTCTTTAGAACTGCAGAACTGCTTGCGGTTTTGTTTCTTTTTTTTTTTAATATTTATTTGATTTATTAGAAACTTCTGGCTACTATTTCCACTTGTTTTTCCAGATCTCGGCAGGGTACAAACCCCTCCTGCCTGAGCAGAGCTGAGCAGTTTCTTCACATCTCTCCATGAAGCCCTTCTCTCCCACCCCTTGCCGCAGCTGCTCTTGGAGGCCAGGGGACTCCTCAGGGATGGGGCAGAGATGGCAGGAGGAAAGAGGGCACCATCAGGCTTTCCCAAAATTGGTATGATTGTAGCTGAGCAAAGGATGAGACAGATTTATAGACACCCTCCCAAAACTGCCCTCACCCATTTCTTACATTCTTAATCCTCCTTCTCTCTTGCATTTTAGTCTTTTCCCCTGTCTTTGTGCAATGATTTTATTCCCTTCCTGAGAAGAATGGACCCAGATTTTCTTTTCCATCCAACACGTCCAAATGCTCCTGTCCAAAATTCAGTTCTGTTCTGAACTCATCTGTTCCCAATTTGCTGCCTGGTCCTCGCTGTTTTGATTCCCTCTCCCAGCTGGAGAACTGGCTCTTCAGGAACAGATGTAGAATTACTCTCTGCTTCTAAAACACTGTGCTACTGCCAGACTCTGCACCTAGGAAGTCTCACCTGGGGTGGGATTCATCAGGCCAGATGTCAGCATTTACAACAGAAGATCTACTTTTCATAGAGTCATAGAATCATTCAGGTTGGCAGAGACCCTTGGGATCATGGAGTCCAACCATCAGCCCCACTCTACAAAGTTCTCCCCTACACCAGATCCCCCAACACCACATCTCATCCACTCTGAAACACAGTCAGGGATGGGGACTCCACCCCCTCCCTGGGCAGCCCAGTCCAGGCTCTGACCACTCTTGCTGGGAAGAATTCTTGCCTCATGGCCAGCCTAACCCTCCCCTGCTGCAGCTTGCAGCCATTCCCTCTCCTTCTATCGCTCATTGCCCGTGAGAAGAGACCAGCACCAACCTCTCTACAATGCCCTTTCAAGCAGTTGTAGAGAGGGATGAGGTCTCCCCTCAGCCTCCTCTTCCTCACACTAAACAGTCCCAGCTCCTTCCATCGCTCTTCCTAAGATTTATTCTCCAGACCCTTCCCCAGCTCCATGTCCCTCCTCTGCCCTCACTCCAGCATGACACATTTCCTCAGTCAGTGATTTCAGAATGAATATTTTGTGATGGGACTGGCACCTAACCCTGCTGCTGATGTGTAGTAACCAGACAAGGCAACAGAGAAACAACAGACATTGTGTAGCATACATACAATTAAGGCAAAAAGGGGAAAAATGAAAAAGAGTTAGTGGAAAAGAACAAATATTAAAGTAGCAAAAGTCCAACAAATGTTGCCCGTGTTAGTGTTGTAAGAACAGTATTAGTTGTTGGGGATCTGCAGAGCTCCTTCCCCTGAACTAACCTTGGTGGCTGTGAAGGGTCTCCTTCACAGTGGCAGAGAGGTAACGGGCACGTTTTGAGAGCAGCTCCTCTGCCCCCTTGGGTGCCTCTGCCTTAGGGAGAGGTGAGCAGCGTTTCGGACGTGTCTGTTCCTCCCCATTAACTGCAGAGCGTGTTTAGACACTGAGCACGGGCGTAGATGCCTGTTTGCATCTCACAGGAGGTGAGAGGAACCTCGGTGGCTGTGGCAGAAAGGCTGGCTGGGAGGGATGTGGCAGCTCTCCCAGTGTGGCTCACCACAGGGGGCAAAGAAAGGGGCTGCATGGCCAGAGCTTCATGGACATTTTGTGACCGGTCCCAAGGTGCCACCATAACTCAGCCCACGCCATGGCGAAGAAACGGCCATGATGCCCCATGTACAGCACTTCCCTCCAGCAGCTCCTCTTGTGAGGTGAAAAAGGGAAAGGCTGCATCCTTGTCACTGGCTTTGCTCCTTTTGGAGGCATCTGGAGCCCAAGTCACCTCCCCTGCCATACTCTCACCCTGGCCTCGTGCCCTCCTTGGCCAGCCCTGCCCACAGTGCTCCCGAGGACCACAGCTGGAGCCTGGCAGCCCTTGGTCAGCCGGGGTTCCAGGGTTTGTGTCCCTCTCGTCAGCCCTCTTCTCTCTAGTCACCTGCTGCATCCATTCCCACGCAGAACATCGCTCCTGGGAAGCAACCTCTGGTGGCTGCCTCTCCCCTCATCAGCCCTGCAGCCCCTCTCAGCCCCGAGGGGCGGGTGAGACCCTGTTCCACAGGCCTGAGGAGGCAGCACACGGCGGGGAAGCTTCACTTGCCATGTTTGCTTTTAGCCCAGCTCCCAACAAGGCACTTACTTGGATTTAGAAGGGTCTTTGGAGCCAAAAATAAAAACAATTTTAAAAAAAGAAGAGTGCCACAGGCAGACTAGGAAAGAATACAGACAAGAATTAAAAAGCCACAGAAGTGCTCAAAGAAATATTTCAAAGAGGTGGCAATTAGATTTAGCTCCTCAGAATGACGTGACAATTTCAAGGGCAGGAATATTTCACATTCAGTAGCATAATAACCTGGTGGAAAATTAATTCTAAGAACGTCTAGCCATGAAGCCAACTGTTTCTTTGCCTACAGAAGTCAACTGCAAGAAAAACAAAACCTTTAGCTTGACCTTCAAACAACAATTCGTGGCTGATTTACTGACATGGATTTCCAGAAAATGGACAATACTTATGAAGATATTGAGAAAACTGTACAAGAAATTATATTTTCTTTGAGCTTCAAGGGATGCAGCCAATTTTCCACTTTAAACAAGCTCTGCCAGGGTGTCCTTTTGTTAGCTCTAAGAATTAAAATCAAACAAAACAACAGCTTTACTGTAACATGTGGTTTAGCAATAGACCTGAGGCTACTACTCAATATTAAATCTCTGCAATAAGAAAGAGGAATAATTACACACTTTGTTATGGAAATTACATGATAAGTTCATTAGAAACCTCTCTGAAAATAAAGCTAAGTAGGTGGTAATTCAGTTTTCCACTACCAAGTTATCTCCTCCCCGTGACAGTCTGAGGGACCCGTGCTCTGCAGGGGAGTCAGGACTCAGCGTAAGCTCCCGGTCCCTGCACTCGGGGGAAAGAGAAACTGTCAGAATTACTTCTGATTTTTGAAAGCTTGGGTTTTTTTCTTTTCTCCTCAAGTGCTACCATTATTGCTAGCAGTCGTCTCTAAAAGTGGCCTCCGAAGCCACTCATGCGCCGAGTTTAGGTTCTCATACAAACCAGATTTGTGCCATTTTTTTAAAGTGCCTAAAGTCCATTTTCAAAAGGGTTTTGGGAACCTGTGAGCCCCGGTGAAGCACCCAGCCCTGCAGCTCAACAGGCAGCAATGCCTCCCCCTGTGTCTACTTTCAGTCTGTGGCAGCTCTCATCTCACCTCACCTCACAATATGAGAGGTTCAAATTAGGTCAAATTACATTGCTTTTGTGTGTGCACAGAGGTTTATGGCCGTTGGGCTGATGCACAGCCTCCAGTGACTCCTGGCTGGAGCAGCCTGGGTAACCCAACCACGCGTTTGAGCTCCGAGAGCCGCTCAAACCCACCGGGGCTCAGTAACAAAAGCAGTTCTGACAATTGTACTCAGAAACTGGCAGCTGCTTGTGGTGCACCCATGTCTGATTGGTTCAAGGAGACCCTACCAGTTTTAGGACTAGGACAGTAGGTAGCCTGTGGGAGGACAATACTTGCTAAAGGAGCTGCTTGTCGTCAGGTGATCAATCCCGCATCAATCAATCTTTTAAAGATTGATCATTCACATACTACAGCTTAAATGTGCTTTCATATTTTCTCTGTGGAAAGTGTGTGATTTGTGTGATGCCACAGGCGAGGGGAATGACTTTCATTCATTACAGGCTCAGCAAAAAATCCAAGTCAAGGAGCGGAGCAGAGCACTGTGACTTGTTGTGAGACCTCAGCCCCAGCGTCCCCCCCTTCCACCTCCCATGTGGGGCACGGGATGAAAACTATTCTACACCCAAGCCCTGACAGGCCGGGACCCAGAGCAGGAACCTTGGGAAGTGCCTGGGGCACCTGAGAGCAGCCAATGTTGCCATGAGGGTGGTCACCTGCGAGGTGCAGGTCGGTTTTATGACACACATTTCTGAAAGGCCCTTGTTCTGGACACTTGGCACTCTGCTGGAGGGAAGCTGGGCAGCCCTTTCATGGTGCTGCCACTTCCCCAGACACAGCAGGGCAATAATGGTTGAAAAAAACAAAAGAATGCCAATGATTCATGTGCTTAAAGTCATCCAAAGCAATCTCCAGAATGTGGCTTCATTCAGACACAGCTGATGCTGGGAGAATGTCGTCTAGCAGATAGAATCGGGTGTTGTTCTGCCCCTGCCGGCTCCGTAACCTTGGTGGTAGATGACAGATTTTGGCAATTCCCTACTGCCTCGTGGCTGGATACCGAGCTCCTGGTCTGCCAGCCACCCAGAAACCCTGTATGGAGGCTGCTCAGTGTGCGGGGCACCCGTCACCCTGTGCCCCTGCACAAGGAGCCTTGGACGTTCAGTAAAAACTGCCAGTAGAACCGGGCTGAAATCAGCCCATTCTGGGCTGCCAGTAAAGAGAGTTGTCCTGATGCCATAGAGCACATGCACCTCCCCTTCAACCTGACTTCAGCTCTGTTCTGAATGGGGAGCCTGAGCAGGGACTGATTCAAAGTGAACAGCAAAGGCCGGCATGGATTTTAAATAACGCATTTTCAGTCCGAGTTGATGAAGCAGATAACAGCAGCACCCCACACGGATGGGTGGCGAAACCGACACGGAGATTTGAACTTCAGATAGTGATGGGGTCAGCTGGATGCTTCAGGAGACAAGAAAACAGAGGTGTTTTCTTCAGGGCCGTAAGCAGAAGCTGCGCAGTGTCCCCAGCAGCCGGAGTGCGGGCAGTGCTGCTCGGAGGCTGCTTGGACAAACTGCTCTCCCCCAGCTCCCGAGCCACGCAGGGAGACGTGAGCAGAGCCAGGTGAGAGCGAGGGAGTTCCTACTCACTGCCCGTGTTTTCCCTCTTCCAACCCAAGCTTCTGGACTAAATATGAAGTGAGTTGTCAAGTAAATGCGCTCACACCATGGGCTAGAAACATCACAGAGCTTTGTTGGCCATATAAAAATCTCTGCACATGGGAACAATAACTCTTTCTTGAAAACTGAATAACTGTACTGATCTAAATCAATCAGGCCTGAGAAAGACAGAAAATCCGCTCCTTTCAGGTTCCAGTCATTGCGCAAGAGTTAGGAGTGTAACAGAGATTTTAAAAAGACACACTCCCTGGTGCCTGCCCTTCTCAGAGCTCTTGCCTTTAAGCGTGAGCAGTAGGGTTTCAGTCCAGAGGAAATGTCCCCGTCAGTGACAGCCCCGGCGGGCGGATGGAGCGCTCACGGCACAGCACACGGCACAGCACCGCTCGGGCTCTCCCTTGCCGTTTTGCTCCTCCATCCCTCATTTTCTCTGTAGGAAAACTTGAGGATCAAAGTCAAGAGGAGTAATTAGTAGAATTTGGCAGTCGCTGCTTTTACAGATGCGCAATGTTAAATTTAAACCTTGCTGCATGTCTCCAAGTTCAGTTTCTACCTGCAAATTTATGTGAAGGCATAAGAGCAGTTGTGTCGGTGTATATCTAATTTGGTGTTTATATTCCAGCACAGCTCTGGAGGCTTTTGAGCATGTTACTGTGCAAAAAGCTACCGATGGGAAGGAGGACAGCCCCTCAGAACTCCCGTGCCCCTCACAGCATGGGGACAGAGGCACACACGGGGCAGGACATCTCACTTTTACTTACACACCACCTTGTGCAATGACCTTAACTCATTTCTGACCAGCACTCTCAGAGGCAAAATATAATCCAAAGACAGTAACAAGGAGAATGAAGCCAGAGGGAGGACTCTCGGCATCTCTGTCTGGCCGGGGCTCTTTCTGTCTGACCAGGGGTGTCCGCGGAGGGGGACGGGCTTCCCCTTTCTCCCTTTGGGTCATTCTGGGACACAGCTGTGTGCTGTGACTGTGTCCCTGCTGACACCCCAACCACCCCAGCCTGTGGGACCAGCATCTACTTAGTTCCCTTCCAAAGCAACTGGCTCCCGGAGGGCTGGAATCAATGAGACTAATTAGCCTCATTAGCTATGGTTTGTATCTTGTGGCTGAGCAGACACCAGCCCTGATCAAATCCCCTCCTGGGACCAGGGCATCTCAGGGGCCCTGCTCACCTGTGAGGGACACCCTTCCCTTGGACAGGGGTCTTCTGGGACTCCCAGGAGACGTCCAGCCTTGAGGAGCAGAGGGTACAGCTTCAGGAGTGACTGGTGGAAGGGAAGGACAGCAGAAGACCCTGCACACGGGTGGGGTGGCCATGGTGCTGCCAAGGCAGGCAGACTATTGGGTGTTTACAATTTTAACCATTATGATTGCAAATGCAATGGTCTGTGTGGGAAAATTTGAAGGAGAGAAAAGAGGGTAATGGGATGAGGGGGAGGAGCACTGCTGTGTTAAAGAAGGGGATTTGCAGCCAGGCCCTTCAAGGCCAGCCACCAGTGTGGTTATCATTAAATGTCACAAACAAAAGCCAAAATAGAGTCATAAGACAGCAAAATTCAATTTTTAGGAGCGGTTTGGGTTTTGTTTGTTTGTTTGTTTGTGTGTTCAGCTAGCAGTTGACTGCTGTGTCCTTATCATGCTGCCCGGAATCCGCTCTGCAGATTTAGCAAGTCCTCAGCCAAAATCTCACAGTCGGCTCCAGGCCAGGGAAGGGAAAGGGGCAAAGCCCAGGTTACAGGGGGGCAGCCCAGGGTGTCCGTGTCACACAAGCATGTGTGTGCACAAGCAACACCCTCTTGGTGTGATGGACTGATCAGATTCATGGCCTGGGTTCTCAAGCGAACAGCAATGGCCAAACCGTGGGGTGGCTGCCAGACAAGTGGTGGAAGTGACCAGTTGTGGAGCAGAACCCCCCCAGAGAGCCCACGTCCTCCTCCCCATGCCCAGACCTGCCTATTGCAGCTATGGGGGTTTTTTGCATATGGAAAAAATACCAGGAAATCTTTAATTTTTTCCCTAAATAGTAGCATAAGAAGTGGTGGCAATAGCCTTGTTGTTCATGACTTTACTTTCCTTGTGTGGCTCCCACTTGGCTCACCACTGAAGTGCTGCTGGAGCTGCAGCACGTCTTGCTGGACACGAGAGAGGGCTGTACTCTCAGATATAAATCTGTGAATTCATGATGTGTAAGGCCAGCAGAGACCATTGTGATAATTTGTTCTGACCTTCTCCATCATGTGTGTCATAGAGCACTCTCTCTGTAGACACGTACATACTTATAGAAGAATCACTGCCAGTTCACAGAGCGTGACTCTATCTGATTCACAAATCAGACTCTTGTGCTACTTGTCTCTCCTCACTGCTTATAATCTTCATTTGGCTTCAGTGGACTTGTCTTTCTTGAACTTTCCTCTGTATTCCCGTTAGGTGCCATTGAATGGAGCTGCCTGGGGAAACTCCAGATCTGGGAGCCCGTCTCTACTTTCCTGTTGCTCTCCCAGTTTCCTCTCCTCCTTCTCCTTCTCCCTTTTCCCTGTTGGGCTCCCTGTCACTGGCAGTAAGTCCTCCCCGGCTGCCCAGACTCTGTTGCTTGGGCGTGTTGGTGCTCAGCTACCTGCTTCTATTGATTTTGCCATAACTGAATCCATCTGCTGCCTCTGACCGACGGGAGGATGGGGAGACTGTTTTTCAAATGGCTTCTTTCCTCCTTAAAAGGGTGGTGTTTTACAGAGCTCAGCATGAGAGTTGTGGTGCAGTCTAGAAATTTCCACAGAACATATTCTGTATCATTTAATTACCGCTCAGCTATTTGCTGGTTATTATTAACAAATTTGATTATGGTGGGTCAAATTGTATGTGAAATATACAGTGTTCCCTTTCCCTTGTTCCTCCAAGCAGCTCTTTGTGCCAGTCATGTACTGTGCTCTGAGCCAACGGCTGTCCCACAGCTGCCAAGAATGCCGTGGAAGCCGGAGTCTCCCATATTTTCCTCTTTCCACTTGTTCCCTGGCCAACATCCTCAGCTTCCGTTCAAGCTACCATCTCCCTCAGCCTGCGCAGCGATCTGCTCCCCCTCCACAGCTCCTTGGCCAGCCCCAGGAGGAGGCCATAAATAACAGTAGATGGGAGAGACCTCTCTGGGTTGGTTTGCACGGGGTCCGGATTGCCAGTGACCTGTCTGGCCCCCTTCTGGCTGGTGGCAACTCTTTTTGGAGGCCAGGAGGGAGCCAGATGCTCAGCAAACCTCCTTCTGGGAGGGTGTTGGAAGGAGCAGCAGAGGAAGCGGCAGCAGAGATGTTTCAGAAAGGATGAGCAAAACAGTGGGAACATGGAAAAGCAGGAAAAGCAGGCTTGCTGAGGGCTGCTGGTTGTGTGCTCTAGCACCAAGCCTTCCTCCACGGCTGGTTGGGACCTATACACTGTTCACACGCTTTGTTCCTGCAAGCACCCCTGCTCGGCTCAGGCAAGTTGGCCACCTGGACACCTTATGTGGTTGTTCTGTCTCCAGATGGCAGATGGTGACACCAAGACAAGCTTTGCGGCAGTTTTCCAGCTGTGGATGCCAGATGGTGCTTCTTGGACAGGCACAAAGATAAAGCCAACTTTTTGCTGACTCCGCTTGGCTTCCAGAGTCTCAGCTGCTGTTGCAGAGGTGAGAGATGGTACTGCAACAACTTGCTTGTTATACACTCTGCTTTTCACAAAAGGTTTATTTGTATGTTTTTAATGCAGATGCACTGAGCAAGACTTCCTGTCTGATGGCCCAACGTAGCCTTGAGGCCATGTGAAAAACCATCAGCGCTGTGTTTGCACTGTGGCTAACTGCCCCGAGTGCTGGATTTGTGCAGAACAGAGAGGAACTCACCCCATAGCCTGGGGGGAAGCCCTGCTTTTCAAGTAGCAGAATGATTAAACGCCTCAAATCTGCAGGTAGGACTGATGCCACCCCTGTTTTGACCTCTTCTTATGTTCTGAGAAACGGGGTCCAGAATGAATCCCAGCAGGTGTGCTACTGGGCTTGTGCATCCTCCCATGCACCCAACAGATCTGCAGCTATTCTCATCTCATGGCTTGTGGTGGTGGAGAAAGCCAAGGACTGTGTGAAGGTGGAGAAGATCCCAGTATGATCCAGAGGTTAAGGAAGCTTCTCCCAGGAAGCCAAGAGAGTGCCTTAATGGTTAAGTGAAACCTATCCAACGCTACTTCAGCCTCCTGGCTGACATTTCCATACGATGTGTATGATGGAAATCAGCATTTTAGTTTCTGCAATAACTGCCACAGTACAAAAGTATCATTCAGAAACTTTCTATGGCTGTCTGGAGCGTTAGTGTTTATGGTGCCATATACATGTGCAGTGTGGACAAGTTACAGTTGCCGTGGGAATGTTAGTAATGAAATTCTGGAGTTCTCAGTGCTTAAAAATCTCAGATGAGTTATAAAGGAGACTTGTTTGCATTTCATTTCCTTAGTTAAAGGCAGAAAAAATAATTCCCACAACCCTTTGTGACAAAATTTGCCAAACTAACACCCCTCCATCTTAAAGCTCTGTTAGACCTTCCCCCCCCCAGATCTCTAATGCATCCCTCATTGCTATGAGGAGAGGAAAACTGTTTTTGACTAGATGTGAGGAAATGCAATGCCCTTCCCGAAGACACTATCCTTTTCCCACTAATACTTTTTGTTCGGTGTGAGCTCTGGCAGGTGAAATTGTGTTCAGGGTACAGAGTGAGAGCCCTGATCATGGGATATTTTCCTCGTCTTGGGCAATCTTCGCCTCTCCCCTGACTTCTGGTTTTAAATTTTGCTGTCTGTGAATAGGAGCTTTAGCTGCTTATCCACCCTGTTTTTTTTGTATTCCCTGGGTCCACCCAATAGCCAGTCTAAAGTGCTGTTGGAAGTCTGGGTGAGGCTGAGGTAGGGAACTGGAAAAAATCCAGATGAGCATTTATGATGTGTACATTAGTTATAGCAGAACATCTAAACATTGGCTCTGTTTTGGGAATTATGAAGGTGAATTTTTCCCTCAGTACGTATCACAATTTTTGTTTTAAAATGTTGTCTCCACGTGATCCCCCACTCGCCCATTCCCACGAATGCATCGCCTGACATTCATCAGTGCCCTCTTCTCATTGAGTGAGGCCATCCCTTGTCCCACCCTCAGCATGCACATGGCTAAGGAATTTCAATGGGAAAGTCATGGATTTGATGGGTGGGCTGCTCAGTGGATCAGGAGCTGGCTGGATGGCTGCACTCAAAGAGTTATGGTCAATGGCTCAATGTCTAAGTGGCAGCCAGTGATGAGTGGTGTTCCTCCTTACTGGGACCAGTGCTGTTTAACATCTTTGCTGGTGACATGGGCAGTGGGATAGAGTGCACCCTCAGCAAATTTGCCAATGACACCCAGAGAAGTTGGAAAACAGGTAAGACAACTTGCCATGGGATTGATCAATGTATTCCATAGTCATTAACCAAGAATAATAAAACAATGTGCACAGGTGTCTCCAAGCTGCTCCTTTAAGGACCCTGGCATACTGAAAGCCAGGGTGTATTGAGGAGGCTGGACAGGAAACGGTGGAGACAAGGTGTCTCTGCTGGCCCAGCTCTGCCACAGAGTCTGGGCATTAATCATCAGGTCTTAGAATGAGGATAAGAAGTGGTTGATTTGGGAAAATTAAGAGGCAGGGCTTGAGTGTGAAAGAAGGGTTTGGATGTGGCACTATAGGAAGAGGGATCTAGTGACCAAATGCCAGTCAGAAAATGACAGACATATTTTACACTCCATTAACATTTTCTCACTCATTTATCCAATAGCACTCTACAGACATGGAATTGTTGGCCACAGCACTGATTCAATGTTGATATGAGCAAAGGAAGCATCTTCAATGAACCTTGTATTGACACTTGCTCTACTCCAAATTAAACGAGTACCCACAGCTAGCACCGTGGGTCTGATTCTTAATAACACACTTCGTGTCTTTACTTATATAACTGTACATTTTAATATCTATATTATTTTTTCATTAGCTGAAAATAGAGCAATCAAAAAGGTGGAGAGAAAATTGTTCTAGAGGACACAACTAGGACTGATTTCTGAAAATGTCAATGACTTGATTTATATGTGAATTTGCATTTGAGAAAAGTCAACACAAAGACAGAGGAAGCAGAAGAAAAAATAATAAAAGATTACTGAATTACACTATGAATAACATTGTTTAAATGAGTTGTTTCATAACTGTGAATATTCTTTTTCTAATCATTCCCAGCACATGAGCTGTACTGGACAGTGTTGACCTTTCAGCTCAGAGAATGTGAATTCTCAGTTTCAAATATCAACTGAATTCCTAAATCTCTAGCCTTTTTCCAGCTACTTCTATCCCAGTTGACTGACTTCATGGGACCTAGGTGCTTGATTACAGTAGTGAGGCATGGTCCATGGAGCAGCCCCTTGGCTATGAAGGTTCAGAGACATGCTGACAGCGCTACGAGACAAGGGCTGACTTGTGAATTGCCGGTGCCATAGTCCTCTACAAAACACGACGTGCCCTCAACATCTTGTCAAGAGGCTGCCAGCTCTATTAGTGCAATACCTCACAGAGCTGCTTAACGTCCTGGGAAACAGTCCTAAACTGAGGTAATAACTCACCTATATTTTTTATTAATTTTTTTGGCTGGCTTTCTTTGTCTCTCAACATATTACAGGAGAAATTACAACAATGCTGTTAAAGCTGGAGATGGGGCATAAACGGAGCCTTTAACCAAGCCCATGCACTCCCCCAAATGTAATGATTCAGATCAAATGGAATGGCATCCAAACCAGCCCAGAGTTGTTTTTGTTTTTGCAAAACCAAAACCTGAGTGATGAGGTTTTGCAAAATTCAAACCCAAACCACTCCAGTTTGCCCATTATAGACATGAGACTGAACTCAAAACCTTTTATCTGGGCCCTCTATCCCCTCCGGACTTTGGCGGTTTGGCTAAAAATGGAGCCTGGATTTAAACCATCCCCGATTTGGGTTGTGCAAATCACAACCTGACTAATGTAGTTCTTCAACCCCCAAACCATAACATGGTCGTCTTGTTCAATCCCTAATTAAATTAAATGCTTTGTGTCCGGAGCACTATGGAGACTGAAATGCACGGAAGAATATTATCAGCATAACACAACCTTCTATTTTATTCATCCCCAAAGGGCCTGATCCTGAAATCACCAATCCCTCTCTCGCCTCATCGGGCCATCCTTGTGGGCACTTGGTGAAATACTTCTGCTTTGAAGAGGGTTGCTGTTGTCTTTGAAAACAGAGAATTAACTTTCATTGAATTCAAGAGCAATTACCCCTTCTCACTGGTATTTTGGGTACCTTTTTACCCCGTGCACATGCAGGTTACGAGATCTCTTTTTTTCAGGCAGGGCTGAAGCAGAGCAGAATTGGCCTTGTCCCTGTGACAGAGGAGAGCAGCTTTATTTCTTTATTTCTTCTGGTACCAGAAGAAACAGGGCTCCCTGTATGGCATCTTCTGGCATTTCTGACAGGCTCTACCGTCTTGTCGATCTTCCTGGCATAAAAGAAGGTGACACAGCTCCTAGGACAGTCCTAAACACCTTCCCAGGCAGGGACATGGCAAGTTCCCCCAGGACTTTCTTTGAACCTTTGCTCATCCTGGACTTTTGCTTGTGAGGGACAATGCTTTGGCCCTGTCTCTGCCTTCCCTTGCTGCCACAGCCCAGGCTCCCAGGACAGTGCTTTTCCACCTCCAGACTGTCCCTGGACTACTTTGAAGAGGCCCAAGAATGATAACTAAGAAGAACAACCCCAGTGGCGACAGGATTTAAGGCGGCATCGTGTACTCTGCCTCTCCAGTGTAATGTTTTAGAGGGGCTGGGGATAAAGAGATGCCTGATAAACCACCATTGGTTCACAGAGAGGTGTCCAGATCTGGGAAGGGAGCTGAGAGGCCAGTTCCTCCCTGGCTCCCAGAGGAGACAGAGCATCCCAGAAAACAGACCAAGAGTCCTGTTTCCAGGTCTGTAGGGCTGCTGCAGGAAAATGCTTCAGTTTATGTAGCTGGATCCCCTTTTGTGGTGTTTTGGTTGCTTCTTACAGGTAAATTGTTACTTCTCTGTTAGTATTTTGCTGGTTTTGCCATTCTCTGCTGATTTTATTTTGGATTTTTTTTTCATGTTTGGATTCCAATAGGTCATTTAGAAAGAATAATGGCGAAGGAGACCTTTTTCTAAGAGCAGCATAGGGAAATCATGGAATTGTTGGAGTTGGAAGGGACCTCTAGAGACCATCCAGCCCAACTCCCTGCCAGAGCAGGGCTGCCCAGAGCACATCACTCAGGGCTGCATCCAGGAGGGGCTGGAAGGTCTCCAGAGAAGGGGACTTCACACCCTTCCTGGGCAGCCTCTGCCAGGGCTCTGCCACCCTCACCCCAAACAAGTTCCTCCTCATATTTGAATGGAACTATCTGTGTCACAGCTTGTGCCCGTTGCCGCCCGTCCTGTCACTGGGAACCACTAAGAGTCCAGCTCCATCCTCCTTCATCCTAACCTTCAGATACATATGAGCATGAAGAAGGTATCCCCTCAGCCTTCTCTTCTCCAGGCTAAAGAGTCCCAGCTCTCTCAGCCTTTCCTCATCAGGGAGATGCTCCAACCCCTCCATCATCTTTGTTGCCCTACACTGGACTCTCTCCAGTAGTTCCCTATCTCTCTTGAACTGGGGAGCCCAGAACTGGGCACAGTATTCCAGTTGTGGCCTCACCAGTGCAGAGCAGAGAGGGAGAATGACCTCCTTCAACCTACTGGCCATTCTCTTCCCTACACAGCCCAGGATTCCATCGGCCTCTTGGCCACCAGGGCACGTTTCTGGCTCATGGATAGTTTACTGTCTACCAGGACCCCCAGATCCTTCTTCATAGAAGTGCGTCCCAGCAGGTCCGCCCCTATCCTATATCGGGGCCTGGAATTCTTCCTCCACAAATTCTTCCTCCCATTAAAACCACTCTACCCATTAAATGCTGAAACCTGTGAACTTAGCAGTAAGAGGCTTCCTTGCATGCTCCCAGTGCTGGGACTCGTATCTTCTCTGCAGGGCTACAAGATACTCCAAGGAGAAACAGTCCCAGAACCGGAGCAGGCTGGACATTTACCCAGAGCTGGCAGGGTAATGGCTGTACCACAAGTCAGCTTGGACTAATAAGTTGAATGAAACTCAAAGCCCAGTGTCTTTTCTTGCCCTAAGCTATGACTTTTATCCAGCATGTTCTTTTAAAAAGAAACAGGCTAAAAGCTAAGGACAAAAATGCAACCCTGTGTGTCTAAAGTTAAAGGAGGAACCCGGTGCCAGCAGCGCCTCCTTCCCCGACCCGCGAGCCCCAGGGGAGGGGATGTTGTGGGTTTGTCCTCTCTTTTCATCCATAGTGCAGGGCAGGAGGAAGAGGGAGAGTTGTGTTTCATGAGAAGAACAAGAGAGGGATCTTCTTTTCTCCTCTTCAAAGTCAGGAAGGAGAAGGCAGCCAAGGTGGGGGCAGGGGAATGGAGGGAGGTCACGGGAGAGGGTCGTACCTCCCCTTTGGCATCATGGGCTCCCTCTGGAGAATTCTGCCACTTTGCTGCTGAACAAGTAGAACTTCCTTCCCCTGCCTTGTGTCTTCCTGTTGACCTGCAGCATTTCCCTCCCAGCCTTCATTTGGTACCACCAGCCTCCATGGCTCATCAGTGGGCCCACCTGCAGGGCTGGGCTGGGGGGTACATGTGGATGCCTGATGTCTGCAGCTCTTCAGCTCTGCACATCTGGGGAAGATTAAACAAAGCCAGAGGCGGAAAGTGCCCGTATAACAAAACACATGAGCCATAGCAGCTCAGTTTGGGACCTGTGCATATGTTTTCAATGCTCATTTGAAGCAAACCTTTTCAGATTTGTGCTTCAATGCCTAGAAATGATGTAACTCCCATGGCTTTTATCCATGCTGTTTCTTGGCCCGTGCTGCCTGGGCTCCCATCACCAAACCCTATGGTTAACATCTCAGACAACAGCACCCTGGTGGACAACAGGATGCCCAGGAGCCAGCAATGTGCCCTTGTGGCCAGGAAGGCCAATGGCATCCTGGGAGGCATCAAGAAAAGCGTGACCAGCAGGTTGAGGAAGGTCATCCTGCCCCTCTGCTCTGCCCTGGGGAGGCCCCATCTGGAGCACCGGGTCCAGTTCTGGGCTCCCCAGTTCAGGAAGGACAGGGAACTGCTGGAGAAGGGTACAGCAGAGGCTACAAAGATGATGTGGGGCCTGGAGCATCTCTCTTGAGAGGAAAGGCTGAGGGACTTGGGTCTTTAGAGTCTAGAGAAGACTGAGGTGGGATCAACACCTATAAATACATAAAGGGTGGGTGTCAGGAGGATGGGGCCAGTCTGTTTTCAGTGGTGCTCAGGGACAGGACAGGAGGAAAGGAGCACAAAATTGACCATAAGAAGTTCCATCTAAACCTGAGGAGGAACTTTGCTGTGAGGGTGGCAGAGCCCTGGCAGAGGCTGCCCAGAGAGGTGGTGGGGTGTCCATCTCTGGAGATATTCCAAAAACACCTAGACAGGTTCCTGAAGGACCTGCTCTGGGTGACCCTGCTCTGGCAGGGTGTTGGACTGGATGATCTCCAGAAGTTCCTCCCAACCCCGGAGCATTCTGGGATTCTGTAATCTCTTGTCAATGTCATAGCCCCCACATATGTTTTTGTCAGGCAAAAATCTGCTCTGGTGCAAAGCCCCACACAGTTGCTCCATATCCCTCCTGGTGTCACCAGTGTGATAAGCAGAGAGGAGCTGAAGGAAATACCACCAGCTGAGGGCAACGGGGAAGGGCATGACTGTACTGAGGGACACTGGTGTGGCTGGTCAGAGAGGAAGAGTTTGGGTGCTGAGTTTTCAATAAGAGAGAGAGGGAAATAAAAATAAAATAAAATTAAAAAAAGAGCTAGAAAGAAGATATTTGTAAGAAAAATCTCCTCCAAAGATAGCTGTGGTGGAAATATGTTTGAGATGCCCTGTCTTCAGGTGTGCTCGCTGCATCTGACTGAGCCCCACGGCACAGCTCAGCCCTCCAAAGCGGTTACAAGTCTTCCCTCTGAGAAGGACCATCCTCCCTCCCCTCCATCTGCCATGAGAAACAGGTTTCCCAGCATCAGATGCAGAACCTTTGAGGCAGACCTGGCTTGAACTATAAAGTTAATAGCGTGTCCATAAATAAGGGAATTATCCTCAGACGTTTTGGTGGATCTCTTAAAATATTTACTTTTTAGGGGCAGGTTGGGTAATGGGTTTTCCTCAAACCTTAAAGTTTTAGTGGGCAACAAAGAATGCAGAGTGGAAGCTGCTCACCAGATGTTCCCCAGCCTGGAGAGATAAAAGGAGATTGTTTTTACAAGTACAAATGGTGATACAGTAGTCCGCACTTTGTAAAGTACATATTTTCACTAAACCATTATGCAGTTGGACAAATAATTTTCCATATTTCTCAGTCATAACCTGCCTCGTCCACACTGAATTTTTTGCCAGCTCTGACTGCTTCTTTTTCACTCTACTGGCAAACTTGTTGGGAGTTTTTTTAAACCTCCTCAAATTTATTGCTTTAGTCATTTAAAATGACATCACCTTTTGAAACTTTAGATAAAACTAATAAATCTAATCTCATTAATAGAGTGCAAAAATATCCTAACACTCCAAAGTGATTAATCAGTCTGGGGAAACCCCTTACTGCAAAGGCAAACCCAAAGGTCCCAGAGGGATCAGACCCGACTCGGGTACATGGACCTGCCTTGCTCAGCAGCGCTGCACTCATTTACCTGCTGGTGCAGCTCTCCCCTCAGGTTGAGTCAAACAGTCAGAATAAATTGAGTATCTCTAAAGCAGCAGAACAGCAAGAGGGTAAAGGTTTATTTTNAAGGGAAGGGAAGGGAAGGGAAGACCTATTTTTGGCTCCCCTGGGCCAATTTTTTGTTTATCTCTACAGCCTTCTATTACCAGGATACCTAAACTTCTCCCTGTTCAAATGGGTTCTGTCCTCCAGATGCTTTTTGAAGTGTCAGGTGGCCACAGAAGGCAGGAGGATGTGGAATCCCTGCCCTCATCCCACAGAGGAAGGAGGAGAGGAGCCCAAGAGGCAGAAAGCCATGGGATTTTGCACTAGTTCCCCTCTCTCGGTACACACAGGATACAGGCTTTTATTTAGCCTGGGCACAGGCGGTACAAAGCCTAGAGAGCTGAACTGCTCTGGGGTAACTGACTCCCCTCTGCCTCAGCCTGCAAAATAAGGCTATTTGCAGGATTAATGCTGAGCAGAGCAGGGTGAGGCCGAAGCACTCCTCAGCTGTCTCCGCTATTCCGGCTGTGATCAGGAGCACAGCTCCTGAGACGCTATTCAGAATCCCAGACTTAATGAAGTCCTAGACCCTGGGTGGTAAAGCCCAGCTCCAAGAGATTTCTAATCTCATCCTGGGAATTTTGTAGCTTCGGATAGGCCTGGCTTCAAGGATTCATCACAGCCGGACTGGAGCTAGAACTGTCAGGGAGCACCCCGCTGTGGTGCTGAGAACTGGAGCAATGGGAGATCTAACAGGTCCTTCTTGCATAGGCTGCACCCCACAGAAATGGCCAAAATGCTCCTGAAAGACTTGCTCTGGTTTTAACATGTTGCAACCACAGCGTTTTAGGCAAGAGCCTTTAACCCACAGTTTATGTTAATTTAAGGCAAAAAATAAGGTAATAATAGGAGACAACCCAGTAAAGTGCTGGACTGACCATCTCACGTGCACCCTCCTGTGACCCCCACGCAGTTTAAAATTCAAGCGGTCGAACCCGTGGGATTGCACTCTGCAGTTCTGACTACCTTTGATCTGCGAGATTTAAAGCACTTCTGTGCTTTTGCTTTTTAATCTAAATGAGAAATAAAGCCGTGGAATAAACGGTGCATTATTCTTGGCTTTGGTTCAGTTTCAGAGGCAGACCCCGAGCCCCTGCTGAAAGGCACCGTGGTCTGAAACGCTGCCTCTGGAGCTGCTCTCGGGGAGAGTTTGCTGCTTTTCACAGAGATCAGTGCAATCACTACTTCTCAATTTTACACCTGAACAACAGGCAGAGTTTTAAAAATCCAAAGCAATTACTACCTGAGTAAAAAATATCCCAATATATTACTTGAGAATATAACCTGTAGGACTTTGAGATCCTGCTGAGAATGAACCACCAAAATATGACATGAGTGAAGGGATCCTTCTTCCTTTCTCCAAACCAGTAACAGAATTAGAGGCAATTTAAAGGTTTCAGGATGAATCAAACAAAAATAAGGGATGGCAGAAGAAAACTGGATTTCCTCCCACGAAAACAAGAAAATAGGAGGAGAGATTTCATTCAGGAGAAAAAACAATCAATGAAAGTTTCTGACTGAAATGTAAATCCATTTGTATTTTCCACAGATGTTTAAATGGGAGCCAAAGAAACTTTAACAAGCAGTGCAAGATAAAAATAAAAAGATTAGAGACATCCTAAAATAACAGTCTCAGTGTCATATTTCAGCTGGGAAAAAGTCTGGGCAACAAAAGGGACTCTATTTGCAGCGTAAGAGTTCTGTAAATGGCATTAGGAAAGCTACATCTGCTCTGAAACCGCACATGGAATGACCCATGGGTGAGACTCCTGGGCTGTCATTCACCAGGAGCATCAGCTTTTAGATGCTTTTTGTGTTGTATTCTTCAGTCTCCCAGGAGCAGGGTGTCATCAGCTCCGTGCAGCGCCTCAGCCACAGCGTCACAAGGGCAGCGGTGAGTCCCACCAAGGGAAGAGACCGTGTGTGGTGTAAGGAACACTCCTGGCTTTATGGAATATTCCACTGGAGAAAGTCACAAGGTGCAAAGCAGTTCTCCTCACTGGGTGAGCAACACCAACAGCCCCAGGCAAGCAGTCTGCTCCTTCTGGCTCCCTCCTGCCAGAGGCTGTTTGGCTGCACGTGGAGGTGTCAGACTGGAGGTGTCAGACGTGTGTGGCAGCTCCTGACATACCCTGGGGCAGAACAAAACTTTGGAGTGAAAGCCTTCTCCGGGAGCCCGGGATTCAGATCACAGTTGTGTCCAGCTCTTACNCAAGGCCAGGTTGGAGGGGGCTTGGAGCAACCTGGTCTGGTGGGAGGTGTCCCTGCCCAGGGCAGGGAGGTTGGAACTGGATGATCTTTAAGGTCCCTTCCAACTCTAACCATTCTATGGTTCTGTGATTCATAGTTCATTTAACACACTGCCCCCCTGTCACTGCCCCCCTGTCCTGCTGCTGCAGTGGGTTCATCACCAATCCCCAGGGACTATGGTCACTGAAGTGCCCAGGGGCTGCTCCTCACACTGCCCATCCGCTGAACTCTGCTGACACCCTTCCCAGCAGGTAAAATTTCCAGGCTTTTCCAGCGTCCAAGTGCCTTGAAAGGCCCAGCCACAGCTGGCAAGATGTAGCCATGGTATTTGCTGCATAGGAATTATGTAGGAAATTCCATATATTGTAAGAAATGCCACCTATGGTATTAAAGCTGGGTGGAATTTGGGCTTTGTGGACAAGCTGCTATGGCGGTGGTTCAGCGACCCAGCATCTGGGGTTATTGGGCTGCTCTGTGCAAACAGATGAAGCCTTTGCCCCCCAAAGCCAAGCGCAGGCCAAGCAGCCGCCCGGGTTTTGGTACGTCTCTGTGTCCTTGTCCCTCGGGTGCTGCTAGAACCGACCTCTGTCCCTGCCCCACAGGGCAAACTCAATTACTGTGTCTCCTGCTGGAGTGAGGTAACCAGACATCCCAGACTCCCCGCTTGGCCAGGAGACCTGTGATTTTTAATAGCCATTAAAAATATATTTATTTTTTGCTGTTCTTGGCTGATCTTCTCCTTTCATGCTGATTAACAATGCTCTGATCTTTTACTGCTGCCTTTTAGTAACATAACAGCCTTCCAAGATGGAAGAAGGCCATGGTATTCCTCTAACTCCCGTTTATATACCCTGTAATAATTTTTCTTCCATGGTTGCTGCTTTTGCTAGTTTCTTTGACATCCTTTTCCATACATTTTATTTTAAACGTAGGGGCACGTCTCTGATTTTCCACAAGGCCTTTTATTTTGGTTTAATTTTGAGATCCTTGCAGACATAAGTTACCAGCTGTGATTTTACAGCATTGCTAATAATTTCTCTTTTTGTTCTGAATGGCACAGTCTCTGATATGTGCTCTTTTGATTAATCTGAGGTTCTTTGCTGCTAAGCAGGGACAGCACGGCTCAGGGCGCCGGCAGTGAGATTTGAAAACCTTTGCTAGTCTCACTGCTCCATGTCTAGACGGAGGAAGTTAAAGGAATGGTTTTGCATGTGAAGGCTTTAGCAGGTTTTTTGCATTTGATTTGCTTTAATTTGATCCTCAAGTAGCGACATTAATTAAGAGTGTGACGTTGCTAATGAAAACACACAGATTGCTACTTCATTCTGCAGCAAAAGACACCAGTGTTGGTGATGCTGTTAGAGGGAAAATTCTGCATGTGTAATGGATGTTTTTGTGCCTCTATTCTATTTGTTCATAGTGTAACACACTACAGCAATTGGGTGCAGCAAGCAGATTGCTTCACCTGAAATCGGATTCGTTCCTCCAAGTGGCACACTCGGGGACCGGCCGGGGGGTTCAGGGGCTCGCACACAGGGACGTGGATCCCTTCAGCGTGCTGCCCCGTTTAAATACAAAACCCGACAGGGATGGAAACGTTTAACCATGAACTACAATCACAGAAAAGCTTCAGCTTGTGCAGGTGGGCAGAGGAAATTCTACTTCAGTGTATAAATCACGTAAAAGCGCTTTGGCTTGGAAATCTTCTGAGCTCTGCTCCTTGCAGAACGAAAGGATTCTGGGGGTTATGGAAAGAGAGCAGGGATTTGGGGTGTTCAGGAGAACCAGCAGGGTATACACTGCACACACGTGAAGGAGACCTTGTGGATAGAATGGAAGGTTTTTAGTCTCCCCTTCATGACTTGATGCCTTCATATAACAAAAACCCACAAAGCAAACCAAAACAGATATTTCTCTGCCAAAACACGTGGCGGGCTGTTGCAGCACTCAGTGTTTCGTCTCTCATTCTCTTGGTTGAACTTTGGAGCGGTGGGTGTCACCCAGGTTAAGGTGAGCTTTGGAGCAGTGGGTGTCACCCACGTTAAGACATGCTGTGGCACTAATGCTGTTGTTCTTGCAGGAGGGAGAGTTATCTTAATACTCCTATTCATTTACTAGGTGAGGACAAGGTCACAGTGCTACACAATATGGATGCTAGTGAGAGAAAGAGGCACAGAGTAGTATTTTCTCTCTAGAAAAACACTTCAGTAAAAGCTCTTTGCAGTACGTTTGAGCCAACCCAATTGGCAATGACCCTGGCTACTGTTGGAGCACTATGGTGGCACTTATCTGAAGCTGGGAAGATACTGCTTCTGAAGGCACAGGGAGGATTGATTTCAAGCTCAATGCTCATTCACCACAAAACTGGGTATTCTGGTTTTCACTGCCTGGTTTGCAGGGCCTGCAGCCTTGCTGTGCCTGACATCAACCATGCACAAAGCAGAGAGTACCACAAAGGTCTTACAGATCAAAACAGAGTAAGAGGCATGGGAAAAGGCAATACCTCTGTTTTACAGAGGGGTAATAGAGACACAGATCCTCTAAAAGGCTTCCTGTTTTATGCACCTGAATCTCCCCGAGTGCAGGGTGAGCCAAACGCCCCGGGGCCAGGGGCACCCGAGAGGACGGTGCCAGGGCTGGCACTGCGTGGGAGGGTGAGCCAGGAGGGGCCAGGGCAGCCTGGTGTGTGGGGTGGTGTCCCCAAGCATCCCCCCAGAATGCCTCTCCAGGTTCTTATCCAACACACCCTATCCTGGCTCACTTAGCCTCTCATTGTCCTCTGCCTCCAGCATTCTCATATGTTTTGTTTTGGTTTGCTTTTTCCTTTTTCAGTTCTGAACCTGGTGATAATGGAATCAGCAGGGTCATCTGCCTACTGGCCCACAAGGGCACCTGCCCAATGACTTGCTCTTGGGCATTTACCCCTCTGCTCTGCTCTGGTGAGACCCCATGTTGAGCACTGTGTCCTGCTCTGGAGTTCTCAACAGAGAAAGGACATGGACCTGTTGGAACGGGTCCAGCAGAGGGCCACAAAGATGCTCAGAGGGCTGGAGCCCCTCTGCTGTGAGGACAGGCTGAGGGAGCTGGGGTTGTTCAGCCTGGAGAAGAGAAGGCTCCAGGGAGACCTTAGAGCAGCCTTCCAGTATCTGAAGGGGCTACAGGAGAGATGGGAAAGAACCCTGGATAGGACAAGGGATAGGACAAGGGATAATGGGATAGGACCATGGATAGGACAAGGGATAATGGCTTTAAATTGGAAGAGGGGAGATTTAGATGAGATACTAGGAAGAAATTCTTTCCTGTGAGGGTGGTNTTTAAATTGGAAGAGGGGAGATTGAGATGAGATACTAGGAAGAAATTCTTTCCTGTGAGGATGGTGAGAGCCTGGACCCAGTTACCCAGAGAAGCTGCGGCTGCCTCATCCCTGGAGGGGTTGAAGGCCAGGCTGGACGGGGCTTGGAGCAACCTGGTGTGGTGGGAGGTGTCCCTGTCCAGGGCAGGGGCTTGGAACTGGATGATCTTTAAGGTCCCTTCCAACTCCAACCATTCCATGATTCTATTTAGGAAGGCAGGAGCTGAGCCAAGGCCACCTGAGCATCAGTCTGTGTCCCCTGGCACTGTCCTGTGTCCTTCCTACATTCCTCCAGAAAACATTGCACATGAAGCTTCTTTGTGTAACTGTGGTTGGATTCTCTGCATGTTTTTGGTTTGTTTTGTTTCCCCCCCTCCGTGGAATATCCTTCAATACACACAGCCTATGGTCCCAGCACACATACCCAATGTCATATTCTGAACCAGCTGGGCGCTCCTGACCCGGAGGGAGGGCGAGGGCAGAGGTCTATTTCCAATCCCAACCATTAGTCAGCTCCTCTGGCACCCCTGGGGATCTCAGATGTGCTTCCGAGAGGCTTTTCTGTGCCCCGCTCACAGGGGTGTGCCATTAGCCACAGCCCAGACTAACTGTCAAAGCCGAGCTGAGTGAGGACTCGGATGACCCCTGAGCAAGCTATGTCTGTACAGGAATGAGCTTTATCCCCAGCCAATGCATCTCACAGGATCCGGCCTGTAGATGGTGACAAGTAAACAAGACGTTACCAATCCACTTCAGTCACACCAGGCAGTTATTAGTAACAGAACAGGAGGAAAAAAGGTACAAGTTATGCTGAGTATCTTCCTTGAAAAAAAAAAGTTTAATAGAAAAATTATTTCCATTTGCCTGAGCTGCTCTTTTCCTATCCCGCTGTCTTCATCCCTCTGCTGCCAAGGGCAGAATGATGTGATTCAGAGACTTTTTAATTGAAATTGTACACAGCCAAATCATAGGGCTGCTGCTCCCTTGGAAGTCCGTGGCGAAATTCCCACTGGCTTCAACGGAAGGAAGCTTTGTCAGTGCAGAGGGAAAGGTACAACATCAGCCCGGGCGATCCAGGAAAGGGTCCCGGACATGTGGGGCCCATGCCCTGGTTCCTGCCCTCTGGCACGTTGCTGGGCCTTGTGTAGCTGCAGACCTTGGGGTTTCATCTGTCTCTCTTGACAGCCTGCACTTCTGCCCAACTGATTTTATGGTTAACTTTGGATATTTCACCGAAATTTGATCATCTCAGTGTGTCAGGCTGTTCCAGCACGTTCTGTACCTCGTCAAACCAGGACTATCTCTCCTGAGTGTATTCCGTGTAGAGTTAGAGCTCTTAAAACATCTGGTTTGAAGTTTTGCTTTGTTTGCTGCAAAGACTGCACCAGTGTAACTCTGCTGATCCCCGTCCTTCACATCTGCTGTGATTTACCTGCTCATCTACCAACATTCACCACCTTTTCCTGCCCTGAGTGCAGAGACTGGCTGTGGGGCTGCGGTGCTGGATCCTGGATGGTGCTGAGGGGCTTAGTTGGCTCCAGCAAAGCCCTTCAGCGCTGCTCAACATGTGAGTGAGCAACCCCAGAAGCAGAAGATGGTGTCACTCCTCCCATGATTTATTGCTGGGTGAGATTCAATGGCCTCGTCAGCCTCCAGCTGGTAAATGGGGATGACTGGGGAGCAGCTGGTGGTACCAGGGCTGTCAGACCAGGGAGACCAAGCCTGCCAACCACAGCCTTTACAACGTTGACAGGAGGACATTTTTTAAAGAGAGAGGTGTTTAGTTAGACGTTATGTTAATCATCTACAGCTGGAACTAATTATTTTGTCTTGTTTTGAGTATTGCTCAGATGCCTGGCTGCTCGGCGAGCCGGCTAGCCTACTGCCAGTGACCCACGGGCAGTGCAGATCCACAGCTCAGGGACGATGCTGGATTGGTGACTGCCAGAAGCTGAGGCTCTCCAACACACCGGTTCCCAGTCTCTTCCAGACTGCGACCCTGAGCCACAAAAAGAGGGGCTTTCAGGGTTCCTCTTCTCCAATGCTAATGACAGAAGGGTGTTTCTCGCACATGTGTGTACATCCCTGCAGACCAGTCACATCCCAGAGGCTGATGTTAATAGTATTTTCTCATTGAACTGGTTAAACATCTGCAGTGTTTGGTCCCACTGCAGAACAGACTAAACATCGTCTCTTTGGCATCCACTGAGAGGGGAGTCCTCCAAGGCTTTGTGAGCCAGGGGTCTGCAGACGGGCCTTGCTGCATCCCTTTGCACCTCCTGGTCTGGAAATGGCCTCTCCAGCTATTTCCTTTCTGCCAGGTTACTCTCAACCCTCTCTTCTCCCTGGAGCAGACAGACCATCCTTGCCAGTTTGGAGGAAGCAGCGAGAGCTGGTTCATGTAAAGACCCAAATACGACATTTTTCAGTGTTTATGTGAATGGGTTGTCTGATCATAAAATTAATTGGATTTTCATGAGCAGCAAGCTGCAGCCTCAATTGTTACCCGGTAGGAGAGAGTGTCCGTGTGGACTGCTGTAATTCTCACCCACTTTTTGGGGCTGTTGGTGAGTTCAGGTGAAAACAGCCGCTCTCCAGAGCTCACGGGCGCCGCTCACTCGGCTGCACCGCTCAGCGCCCCCCGCAGCTCCGCGGGGCTGGACACAGAGGTGCGCCCAGAGCCACGGGTTTTCTCATCAGACCTGGAAGCTGCAACAAGAATTCTCCATCTCCTACATGAAAAGCTTGTTGCGGGTCATCCATCTGCTCTTTTTTCCTGCAACTTTTGTGCATTTTATAAGTGCAATTTAGGCTATTTTGGTCACAGACCTTGCCATATAGTCTGGTCTGCCGCCTCTTCCCAAAATTTCCATGTTTGAAGCAATTTTCTTTCAGGAAAGAAGGGAGCTTTCCACGTTTGTGAGCCAGAGGCACAGACTGCAGCCACCTGGGAGGCAACAGGAGTTTAGGGCAGCAGGTCTGAAGGGGAAGAGTTGGCAGTGGAAGGGTCCTGCCCTTCCTTGTTCCTCCTCCCACCCCTTTTGGGACCAAGATGTGTAAAGAGCACCAGGGAGCACCACGTAACGGTATATGGAGCTCTGTGACCCCCTCTGTGTAGGAGGGGACAAACACCGAAGAGACTTCATTCATGCTGGCTCCTGATGCCCACGGAGCAGCTTTGGGTAGACTCTTCTGGGCAGCTCTGTTGTCTGGGAGCAAAGAGAAAAGCAGTGAGGTAGAATTCTGAAACTGCCCTTTCACAGAATCATAGAATGGTCCAGGCCAGAAGGGACCTCTAGGCTCATCTAGTCCCACCACCCAGCAGTCAGCAGGGACACCCCCAACCAGACCAGGTTGTCCAGGGCCTCCTCCAGCCTCCCCTTGAATAGCTCCAGGGAAGGGGCCTCAACCACCTGCCTGGGCAACCTGTTTCAGTGCTCCACCACCCTCAGAGTAAAGAACCTATTCCTGATATCCCACCTAAATCTGCTCTTCTCCAGCTTGAACCCATTGCCCCTCATCCTGTCCCTGCAGGCCTTTGTAAACAGACCCTCCCCAGCCTTCCTGTAGCCCCTTCAGGGACTGGAAGGCTGCTCTGAGGTCTCCCCAGAGCTGCTCCTTCCCAAAATTTCCTTCTGACATCAGTAGTGCTACCTTTGTGATGGTGTAGCTCATGAAATTACACGGAGTTGCTCACGGTGGTGTGGAAATTGCTGGTTTTGGTTGTGTGTTATCTCACACAAGTAGGATGGGACAGATGTTGATCTCTTTTAACCAGGTATACTCTCTCTGAAGGGCTTCTCCCAGCGCCTGTTCCTCGTGAAGTAACTGAATCACCGGGGAGAGGAGAATGAGCCGTACATTAAACTTACATTTATCTTACTGTGCTGAATAGTGCAAGGTTTTTTCTGGTCTGCCTAAACATATCAATGGATCTATAGCCCACAGTAGCAAACCACTGTCACAGATCAAATGAAGGGTAAAAATGCAGTTTTGCCTGGAAAATTTCACAGTGATTTTCTTTCCCTTCCTCCCTCCAAGTTTTCAAATGCTGCTGCACAACTGACATTTCCCACCAGAGGATAAATAACCTGTTCAGCCGAGGTAAGTCTGATGCAAGAGAAAAGAGAGCTGGGAGAGCTGGGAGGAAAGATGCCTCTTGTGTTTATTCTGAAACGATGCTCCAAGGAGTTAAGCAAACTCAGAAATTCGGATCTTGCCAACATCTGGTTTGTATCAGCAGAAGCCAAAAGCTTATAGCAGTCTGGCTGGGTCGTTACATGCTGTCTGTGCCTGCCTGCGTCTTGACTCCTGAGATCACCTGGGAGACCGCTTGGATGGAAGATGCTCGTCTTTCTTCAAGCTCGCACACGTATGCACAGACCAGAATGAGATGTGCTCCCCCTCCTGTGCAGTGCCACCCGTGTGGGCTGTGCTACCGCTCGTGGTCAGTCAGGTCACCTAATGCGGGTGCCTATCTCTTCCACTGAAAATATAGCATGCCTTTTGTAAATATTGGGTGGGGGTCTGCTAGCTGCCTCATCTGCACACCCTCCTTAGGAGGACAGGTACCTACTGGGAGAAGGGACTGGGGGCAATCCTTTCACACAGGAGTGGTGACAGTGCTCTCATGGGTGGGGGGATGCCTCGAACGCTGGGTCTGCTCAGGTGGACAAGGAGAAAACTCCTCTCCTAGAGGCCATTTCCTCTTGTCCCATCGCTGGTTCCTTGGGAGAGGACACTGACCCCCAGCTCTGCCCAAATAACATTTATATAAGAAGAAGAAATGATGAACCTGGGTAAAACAGTGGCAGGAGGATTGGATTAACATTTGTTTGTGCAGGTAAGAGTTAAACATTTGAGGAACGGGATGTCACCTCATCGGCAGAATTGCACAGAGGGTTCTGCTCAGGACCTCACCCTGAGGTGTCCCAGTCTCTGAGAGCAGCCCTCGCTCAGGAACCTGAGCAAGAACCCTTCTTGGTTTGAAAAGAGGCAGCACATGCTTTGGAGAGCCATTTCTCTGTGCTTGCACCTTCCCGTGACCACGTGTGTGTGGTTTCTGATTTCCCCTACTTCTGTTACATTTCTCCTTCTTTGAATATTGGCAGGGATTTTGTTTGCAACTTTCTTTTTTTTTTCTTTTCTTGGAAATAAAAGTGGCAAGTGACCTGTGAACGGGTTCCTCCATCAATATAGAATGGCTAAATACGCTCCTAAATGGCACGATGCTTGAAAAGTGCTGAAGCTCCGGTCTGTCTAACTAGTCAGTCAGAAGAACTGCTCATGCAGGGTCTAAAGGTTTTTCACATCTTCTGTCCTAGTCTTTACCAAGTTTATACTGCAGCTCAGCCAACCAAAGTCATCTCCCTGCGTCACAATGCATTTGAATCTCTTTTGTGCCTTGGCAGAAATGTGTAGGGAGCGGGGATCTGGGGGTCCCGATCCCGGTACACGTCTTTGTACCCGGCTATCCTTTACAGCCAACAACATTTCAGAGGTTTTCCTCCTTCCCATGAGGAGAATCCCTGCCATGCAATGATCTGAACACAGGTTCTGCTCCTCTGTCCCTGTGTCTTTTTTCTGCTTCTTTTTCCTTTTTTATTTTTTTTTATTAAATCCATCCTTCTGTACCTGTTTCCCCTCTTTATTGCCAGCTGCATTTAATCTCATTTTTTGTCTTTGCTTCTGTTCTAAAGAAAATACTTGTGCAATGCAGTCCTGTGCAGTTGTATAGAGAGAAAGTGCCCTTGGTTGTTGACTTGCAAACTGCTCTATTTTGACATTTAATATCATACAGATGTGATTAGTAAATGCAGAAGAAAAGTTTTCAAAGCTTTTGAGACCTCTTTGGAGAGCCTCAAAGTCAGGGATGGAAAGCAGAAAACACACATTTCCTATCATACGATTTTCCCAATTTCCAAACATATATAATTATGGCCAATCCTGTTCAAATTATGCTCCAGAAAAAAATATTATTTAAATAGTAGAAAAAAAATTCCACTGCATTAGGACCAGCTTATAGCTGCCTGACAGTGCCTGTGTCTGGTGGCCTAGAAATGTGGTTGAAGGCCAAAGTGACCCGGCTCAGAGGACTGTGCCATTGCTGCTGGGCAGAACTCACACACCCGTGGCCAGGGACACATGTCCTGGGGCACCAGAGGAGGAGAGGCATCACTCAGAATGCTGCGGGCAGATGCCCAACCTCCCTGGCACCGTGGGCTGTTAGAAAGGGCCTCTTTCACACTTGATTGGTTTCAGAAAAATCTCTGGGGTTATTCCCTTTCCTGCCCTTCATAGCCTTGTTAAGAAAGTTGAATGGAAAATGGTGGTTTTCAAAAGTTTCTGATTTTTATTTCTTCATGAGCGGTTTCCATGGAGTCACGGAATCAGGGAACTGTGGGAGTTGGAAGGGAGCTCTAGAGACCCCCCAGCCCAACTCCCTGCCAAAGCAGGGCTGCCCAGAGCACAGCACTCAGCCTCTAGAGACCCCCCAGCCCAACTCCCTGCCAAAGCAGGGCTGCCCAGAGCACAGCACTCAGGGCTGCATCCAGGTGGGGCTGGAAGGTCTCCAGAGAAGGGGACTCCACACCCTCCCTGGGCAGCCTCTGCCAGGGCTCTGCCACCCTCACCCCAAACAAGTTCCTCCTCATCTTTGAATGGAACTACCCGTGTCCCAGCTTGTGCCCATTGCCTCCAGTCCTGTCACTGGGAACCACTGAGAAGAGTCTGGCTCCATCCTCCTTCAACCCACCCCTCAAAGGCATTTCTCAGCTCTCCCATAATGCAGTGTTAAGAGGTTGAGAAGGTCAGGTTGTAGCCCTTTTCATTAGTAGGCTTAGACCAAGTAGATGATTGGAAATAGCTGTGTTCTGGTTCTGTTTAACCAAAGAAATGCAGAAATTACTACTGCAGCCATTTCCAGCCCTATTGGTATGTATTCAGTAGAGTGTAAGGAATAAACTAGTTTTAAAGACAAACCAGACCCTGAGTCTCCACAACAGGTCCCTGTAGGATGGGCACGTGGTCAGAGACTAATGGAAACCTTTTTCCTCCCTGGCAGGGCTTGGGTGATGGGGCAGAGGAGCTCCTGGGGGGGCTCAGACGCTGAGAAAGGTGCACGCTGGGGGAGACATGGGCGAGGGATGGCTGCCTGCGAGCTCTCAACTAGCTCCTTGCATTGCTGAGTCTCACTCTTGGGGCCCAAGGCAAGGTCTGACTTCACTGGGGCTTTGAATTTTCACCTGTTTACGTATAAACTGTATCTATCTGGGTGAATGGAAGCACAGACAGTGGCTGGGGGTGGGTGAGCAATAAGACACAGGGCGGTTAGATGGGTTTTGTTCTCTTGGGGCAGAGATGAGCAGACTGAGGAAGCCTGTGGTCACTGATTATCTCCAGTGCTCTTTGCTCTTCTTCTCCCAGGCTGATGCAGCGTTTGGAGACCTGTAATTTACATGCCTATACACTACCCGGGTTGTCCCTTGGACTCTGGGTCTGGCCAGTGACAGTCAGAGGTTGCAATGGCTTTGATGATATTTAATGCCTGTGGGGTGGTTGGGTGAAATGACTTGCACTCGCACTAAATCTCCCCGTTGCACGCTCACGGCAGGGTCTTTGGGAAAGCAAGGGAGTGGGGACACAAGCTGTAGTTTGTGGTCTAGCTCTGCCCACCACCCGTGAGGGGCTTTGGTGGGGCTTTGCCTGGGGAAAACCAGTGCTGTTCCTGCTGCCCTGGCGCGGAGGGGCTCAGTCGGGTGCGTTCAGGCTTTGGTGCATTAAGCTTTTGGATAAACCTCATGTATGCTTAAGCAGAGTCTAGCTTTTTGTGCTGGGTTGGACTGGTGCTGTAATGAGCGCTACATGACCTGAATTCCTTCCCTTCCTCCTTTTTTTTTCAGTTGTCAGTATTTTATTTTTAGCAAGAGCACAAAAGAAGCAATGATGAGGGGAGAGGAAACTGCTCCCAGTGCTAAAACCTTGTTTTGAGCTGTGGACGTAATGACGAGATGTATTGCCTTTCCTAGCGCTGCAGATTAGTGATTGATTCACCAGGAAACGTGGAGTTATTACAAATGTGGGGCCTAATTTGGATTTTGTTGCCAGGGAGTGGCCTGGGTGGGGAAGGAAAGTGGGACCCAGCCCTTATTTTTGCTCCTCTCCTCAGCCTTGGGAAGGTCCGTGGTCAAACCCTGTTTGCCTGGCTCCTTTTGCAGGGTCAGCTCCATGGGCATCAGGGCTGCTTGCTGAAGCCCACCAAGCTCTGCCAGCGGAGGGGAGCCCAGGCTCCGCGCTCACCCTGCCCCGACAGGCAGTAGCTATGGCTTGGAGGAAACCGCAGCACGGCAGTGGGGTCTCAGGTTCCATGCAGCATATGCAAAGCAGTTTCCTTTAAAATGTCAGGTTTACCTTGGCAGAGCCAGCCTTTAGCAGGGATTAAGGCTGCAGAAGCCACTGAATCATACTCTGTGTTTCCATCTGTGTGCCAGGTCACAAACATAAATCGTCGTCTTGGCCCTCATCCGTCATCACATCAGGCTCTGGCATCCTCTTTCACTCCCCGAATATGAGTGGAATGAGAAGGTTACTTGGAAAGTCATCTGTCTGAGAAGCTGTTCTGTTACAATTAGCGAGCAATCTTGAATTTCATCTCAGGAAGATTATGAAGTGAAGAAGGGAGGGGATGGGACGGGTGTCACCGGGGCCTCTTGTAAGCCAATCCCACCATGGCCCAAGAGGCTGAAGCAAGAAAAGTTGGGGGAACCAGACAACGCTATTTTTTAAACAAAAATGTGTTAAGATTACCTCAAACTGCCAAATTTGGATCTAGATAGGAGTTTAAATTTCAAGCAACTCTAAACTCCGGGGCTATTTAGAGGTGGGAGTTTGTTTTGGCCTGTGTCTGGTACCACGGAACGGCCTTCCTTTCTGAGGGCTCCTCGGACGCCAGCGTGAAGGAGAGGCAGCTGCGAGGTGGGAGCAGCGGAGCGAGGGCAAGCAGCAGGCGACAGGGTGGGGGTGGTAGGTGTAGGTGAATCAGAAGTTGAGGGTGGTGACCTTGCGAGCGACCTGAAGCTCTGGTCTCCCCCTGCACCTCCTCGTGTCCGTGCCACCCCTCAGGGGCTGCTCCCCGCGCCCTGCTCCGCCACAGCACCTGCAACCCCCGCGCAATCCCCCTGGGACACGCTGCAACAGCCAACCTAAACCAGCCCCTGCTGCCGGGAGGCGAGAAGGGCTGGCTTTCACCCACTTACCTTTCTCTCACATGCCAAGGACATTATCCCTCCAGCAGCTTTCAGAGAGACTGCACAAGAGCCTTTCGACTCCAGACTTTTGTGATAAATATGTTCTCTCTCTTTCTCTTTGTTTTTTTTTAAATTTTTTTTTCCTTTTCTTGGTCAGGAAATGTGTTACCATTTTTCCACCAGCTGCAGTGTGGGATATTAGATGCTCTGAGAGGAAAACAAGTGCTTAAGGCTTCCTTCCTCTGGCACTTCATTAATGCCAAGAAGGAGGCTGGGTAGTGTTGCTTTAATTAGCCGGCTTTTGTTAAAAGAAGCGGCTGGAACTACCTGATTGCAGTTTTACCCAGCAAAAGGAACACAAAAATTACATCCTAGAGCAGGACTTTGCCTCTAGGGAGAGCAATGTTATAACATTTTGGCTATACGTGTCGGACTTGACAGTTTTATTCCTGACTCCTGCTGGGGGCTGACCTGGGCCTTGAAACAGGAGGGTTGTTTCTGCACTGCCCGCTTTTACTGCTGGGTGACTTGGCATTGCTGGGGTTTTTTGCCCCCTCTCTAAACCTATGTCTTGTGCAGTCTTTTGTTATTACATATTTTTTTTTTGCCAGATTACATATTTTTTTGCCAGACTATAAGTTAAGATACTTTTTATAGTGCTTTTTCATTGCCTGCTCAGTTCTATCTGAACTGCTTTCCTTCCGTGTGTGTTTTCAGCTAACGCTGAAAATCCCAGCACCGGGGCTCTGACCGGGTCATGGCCCCTGTGGATGCTTGGTGTCATCCTGGGTAATACCCATCCAGTGCTGGGGCTCTTACTGGATCATGGCCCCTGTGGATGCTTGGTGTCATCCTGGGTAATACCCAGGGAATTTTGCATGTGCCCAGTGATGTGTAGAAGAGCAGGATTTAGCGGCAGGAGCAGGGGTGTCTTCACCCGTTGCCATGGTGAACGCTGCCCGCATCCCATACAAAGGCACGGCTGCACGTGCTGGGTCTCTGCCAGACACACCATTCCATAAGAAAACGTTATCCTGAGCCCTGGCAGTGGACACCCAGGCTGCTTCCTCAAGTACACAGAGATTTCCCTTTCCTCTCTGTTTTTATCTTACCCTCGTTATTGCTGGACTTGCAGTTCATGTCATTCTGGTCCGGGTTCCCGGGAGCATCGTTCCAGTCTCTCCTGCAACTGTTTCTAAACGGGCAGCATTTTGAACAAAAGAAGAAAACTGTACTTATTCCAATGGGGATTTCTGCAAGCCATCAGGATTGACAGTGCTGCCTTTCCAAATGTGCCACTGGTTTGATTAGCTGATGTGCTTCTACGGTCCCCGCCGTGGCAGTGACTGTAACCGACCGCCTGTAACCGCAGGCACAGAGCTATTAGAGCCCATCCACAAACAGCCAGCTATTTCACTGTTCTGCCCACCAGAAGCCTCCAGTGCCCAAGTGATGCCAGCAAAGTGCTTGTTTCTGTGAGTGCTATTTCTTTCTGCCATCCAAAATGCTTGTTTTTTGCAGAATGGTTTAAACTTGATCTACTAATACTGTTTTTAAACAGTGTGCTCTTCAACACGCTCTTTGGGCAGTGCCAAAAACCAGCCCTTGAAGCAGGAAAAACAAGCCTAATTTCGCTGACCACTTGAGGGAGGTGGTGTGTTGTCTGGAGGGTGGAACTGAGACCAGTGCTCTTACCAGCCTGCAACAGAAATACCAGAGTTTTAAGCTGTTTGTAGGCAAAAGGGAATTGGCAGAGGGGGCTCCAGCAGCGACTGCTCTCCCCCTGCAGCCATTCCCCACACACCCCACTGGAACTCACTGGTGACCAGCCACTTTCTGCTTTGGGTGGGTGCACCCTTCACAGAATAAAGAAAAATTAAGCCAGACCAAGGAAATGTCTTTGTTCTCATCAGAAACAAACCAGAAAAAGCAAAACCTCAGGAAGGCTTTTAAAAGCCGAGAGAACACCCTGTCAGATTTCACTAGCTGCTCAAGGTATCTTTCAGAATAAGGATGTCTGCTGACTGGCCTGCACCCAACTAAAATTGTGAACCTGAAGAGTTCTTCATGCTGCTCACTGAGTTATGTGTGACACTCGGAGGTCCAACCTCTTACCCCCCCTTCTCTTCTTACCCCTCAGCCCTGCAGAGTGGCCGAGGCAGGGACAGCACACATACAACATGGCATTGTCCCTCCTGATGGACCTGGAGGCGGGCTGAGAGGTGGAGAGGGACTGGGAACTGAGACCTTTCAGAGCTATGGTCAGAGGCGGGGTTTGGGCCCACTCCCTCAAACCAAAATGGAAATGAAAAAGCTGTGCAGGAGGAGCAGCCCCGACCCCGTGGAGGGCACTGCTGGAGGCAGGAGGAGCCACTCATCCAGCACATGGTGACCCACAGCAGCTGGGTCCACATCCTCGGGGGACAGCACTGCGAAGCCGTGAGTGACAGTCATCCCAGACAATAGAGCTGGAGCAGACTGAGACGTGGAGACACCAAACCGGACTGGAGCAGGACACCAGGATTTGTTTGCTGAGCAGAACAGAAGCTGCTGCATGTCCTGTCTCTTGTTTTTAAGTCCTAGCTCAGTGCTTGGCCTTTCCAGAGCAGGGTGACTTATACCCGGCCAGCACTGCTTTAGAAACCTGGGATCCCCTTCCCTCCTTCCTTCCCCAAGGAACAGCCCAGCCAGTTGTTCCCCATCCCGCACCCGAGATGCTGGCTCCTCCTGGCCAAGAGCAGCACTTTGCCCTCTTCCTTCTTGAACACCCTCCTGGTTTTTTCATGCAACTTCAGTTTTCAGGGTCATTCTGAGCTCATCTCAAGCTCCACCCTTGCTATTGTCTGCAAATTGAATAAGGGCTTTCTGTTTCCCATCACCCAGACTGCTCATGAAAACACACTCGCTGAGGAGACATCCCCCAAGCTCCGGTTAACAGAGATCGGCTTAAATCTAAAACACGTTAATTGTCATATCTGCCTACTGTAACTCAGGATATTCCGTATTTAATGTTATTTTAGAAATCCTAGAAACACAAGGTTGGAAAGGACCTACAAGATCATCCAGTCCAACCCTCCTCCTGTCACCAGTCCTACCCACTGAGCTACTAAACCATGTCCTGTAGCACCTCGTCCAGACGCTTCTTGAACCCCACCAGGGATGGTGACTCCCCCACCTCCCTGGGCAGAGCATCCCAGTGCCTGACCACTCTGGGGAGAACAAGTTCTTCCTGACAGCTCATCTAACTCTCCCCTGGTGAAACTTGTGGCCATTCCCTCCAGTCCTGTCATGAGTTCTCTGGGAGAAGAGGCCAACCCCCTCCTCTTCACAACCTCCCTTCAGGAAGGTGGAGAGTGCCATGAGGTCTCCCCTCAGCCTCCTCTGAGTTAGCAGAGATTTCTAAAACATACAGTAGAACCTCTTTGAGCAATGGGGTGCTGCAAAATGGGTAAAGACTTTTCCAAATGGGTCCCTCGAGCTGAGCACCCTGTTCTCACACGCAGAACTGACCCTCGGAGATCAGCGGGCTTCCTACATGAAATACTCTGGATTTAGGCACCTGTGCTCCATGGCCGGTGCTCTGCGGAGGGTTCCCCTCTCTTTCCCTTTCTCTGCCACTGTTGCTCTGGCGTTAAGCAGCATTTGAACCCCTGAACAAGAAATAACGGTGTGAATTCTCAGCTGAGGGGAAACTGCCGCCCGCGGGGGAGCGCGGGCTCCGAGGGGACAAACACCTCCGGATTAACAAGAACGTGCTGCAGATGTGTCAGAAACAATATCCTGCAGCTAAATAAGTTACAATAGTCTTTTCTTCACCAACAAAATAGATTTTATGCTACACACTTACATCATGTTGACTGCTAATTCTGACCCGGTCTCTACCGTCCGACGTTTGGCTGGCAATACTTCAGAAGCTGCAGAACCTCTCATCTATTATCCTCTCACTTGTTATTTTTCTGCATTCTGTCTACTTGGTTAACATTTTCATCCATGACAATTCTTCTACAGAGGCCTGCAGAACCCCTTTTTGCATTTTAACCCAAACAGCCACACCTGCTTTTATTGGAATCCCCGAATCGCACTTCAGAGAGGGCCCAGAAGGGCTGGTTATTCCCGTACGGAGGAGACAGTAGAGAGTTAAATGACTGACAATGGGAAAAAACCAAAGGATACAAGAGGTTTGCTGGGCTCCATACCAAATAAAGGCAGTTCATAGGACTGCTTTAAGTATGCATAGCATGTATTGCTTTCTAATCTCGACAAAGGCTGTAAAAGCTACAGCGGCAGCACCGTCAGCTGCCTTGCACGTGGTAACGGCACATGCAGCCCTTCCCAAGGCACCGTGCTCTTCAGCAGGGATTGATTCTGGTTTGTCCAACACAACCTTCCTTAATCACTGCCTTTCTTTCCTGCTGGAGTCTTTCCATGGGATTGCTGCTCTCATTGCTGCCGAGTGTATGGGCAGGGATGTCTTGGGGTCTGGTTTATAAAGACCAAACAGTCTGGGGTCGACGCCTCCTTCAAAAACCCCTTTTTCACATCCCTGGCAGATCTGTTTCCTCTGTTAGACCTCAAAGATGACATCCAGTTCCAACCTCCCTGCCCTGGGCAGGGACACCTCCCACCAGACCAGGTTGCTCCAAGCCCCATCCAGCCTGGCCTTGAACCCCTCCAGGGATGGGGCAGCCACAGCTTCTCTGGGCAACCTGGGCCAGGCTCTCACCACCCTCACAGCAAAGAAGTTCTTTCTGGTATCTCATCTCAATCTCCCCTCCTCCAATTTAAAACCATTATCCCTTCCAGAAGCACATGGTTCTCAGTTGCTGGAGCCTTTGGAAGGTATCAACAGGGCACTGATAAAAACATTTGGAATCCATTTTCAAGCTAAATCATTGTTTATTACACTAAAAAAGAGCCAACAGCAGAAGACTACACCCATGGAGGGTGAATAGCTCAGGTGGTTTACACCTTAATTAAAAAAAAACCCCAAGAGCAAAACCACCTTAGTCCAAGAATTCTGCTGTAAACCCCGCTGGGAGCGGTTGTGCATTTTGTTATCCCCGACTCTGCGCAGCTGGTTTCTTCACTCCTCACTGCTGGCGGCTGAAGGACCAGTGGCATCCACACCTCCTCCAGCCGGTGGAGGGAGAGCAGTCCCGGTGCCGGGAGCTGGGGGAGGGCGCGATGTGTCACTCGCCGTCACCCTGCGCCGCAGCAGGCGCCGCTCCCGGGGCTGATTGATGACCTTCCCATATATAGTGAGGAGTAAGACGTTGCTTTTGAAAATAGAATTAAAACTTTCCCTTTTTAGGAGCAAGCACTGCTTTGGCAACACCATCAGCCCCCAAGCACTTTAGTTCTTTTGGTCAAAATATTAACAGGGCACTTTGTTAACAAAATGTTCAGGTCACGATGAGGTCAAAGCATGAACTGCAAGACTTTTTATGAGCTAAATGTTTCCAAATAGCACTCCAAGTTGAAAGTGCTGAAATTAAAGCTTTTCTCCTGTAAACAGGCTGCTATTGAGCTGAGTGTAATGTTGTTTTTTTTCAGTTACCCAGCATAAGGTGATGGGACCCTGCAGTGACACGCATCCCCTCAGCAAGGGCAGATGTTTCAAGGAGAAGACGACAGAGACATGTCAGCGCTGCCATGGTCTGTCTCTCTTTCCAGCTCGGCGAGTATTTGCCCATTTTCCAAAATGAAAGGATGGTACTGTCTCAATTGTAGACATGAAAGGGTTATTCTGCTTTAGTCAGCAAATTAGTGGCTTTCCCTCTTGTATCCACACTTCTGGAGCTGGGTCCCGATCTGCGAGTTCCCAGCGGGATGGGCTGTCGGTGGGTGGGAGCTCAGCAGCTGCGCTGAAGGCAGAGGTAGCACCCCCTGACATCAAGATATGATTCAGGGTACTGTTTTGATGTAGGCATTATTTCACTTTGCTACTCTAGTTCTAGTGACACTTTTTCTACTATGGAGAAGGCAAATCATAGTTAAAATTTATACAGTATCTGCTGAAGTGCAAGATAGTTCTTGTGCAACTAAACCCAGGCCTTACCCCCCATCAGAACACAGGCATGAACGGGAGGTAAATTTGAAAGGACAAGACCTGGCCAAAAGCACATGAATTTTGAACACAGAGAAGAAGCTCCTGAGTGGCACAGGACATGCCACCATGTCCTCTGGGCGGCCCCAAAGCTGAGCACGGGGCTGTGCAAGCTTCAGCTCCTCAAAGACACCCCAGGTTTTGTTCCGCTGTAAGAAAAGACTCAAAACACGGGGAATGCTTACCCACATGTTTTATGGACGTGTTTGGTGACCAGGGATTGCCCTGGGTTTATCCCACAGCAGAGATGAAGCTGAAGCTGTGAATTTGCATATAATTTGTGCAAGACAGTGTTTTGGAGAATACAGGAGGGGTTTTTTTTATGACATACATGTATGGTATATCCGAGAGGGCTCTGTGGTTAGTGTTTACTCTGCATCTAGCCCTTTGTGTTATCAGAATATAACGTGGTTAATGGAAAAATCTGGTCTAGTCACTCAAAAGCAACCCCACTTCAAAAAGTGAGAGCAGAAAACAAGTGCTTCATCTGAATGAAAAGTGGTGTTTGGACTAGTGTACAGAATAAAAAACCACATTAAAGGTAGTGTCAAATATAAACTTCAATTCCTTTCTGTTGTGTTGCAAAAATTGGTCACCTTGGTCCAAACAACCCAAAGTAAGATCTAACCAGTATAATCCCATCCTGCTCCTCAGTACACAATCACGTCTTTCATTCTGGATCCTGTTTAAATTGAGAAGTGCCTGTGCCTTATCACCATACTAATGGCAAGAGCAGCAAAGAAGTCGAGGCCAACGGGGGAGCCTGGGGAATGACGGTCACAGCCCTGCAGGGGGACAGTGCCCCCACAGAGGGGAGGCTCCTCCTTGGGATCTCCCTTTTAAAATATTGCCTCTGGCTTCTATTACTTCAATACATTCTTTTGAAGCAACTCAAAAGGTATGTTCTAATCCTGCCTTATAATCAAGAATAGGTCCCCCCAAAGTGATGGAGCCTAACAAAATTGGCACAGTACAGGCAGGTCTAAAGTAAGAAGTTATACGCGGTTGTGGGTCCTGTTATCCCAGTCACTTTGAAGCACCCCAGGCAGGGGTAGCTGGAGTCTTCTCTCTCTCGCCCACCAGCCACAGAGCACAGATTCATCCTGTTTATGGAGACTCAGGGCATCATCTTCACAGTAACTTGCACAGGAAAGTGCATTTACACTGGAAAGGTGAGATTTATAAAAAATTGACTTTTCTTGAGGACTTACAGACTGATCAACACTAAAAACATCCTCAAGTTACTAACAGTATTTGATACTCAGCTTCCCAAGGGCGCAAAGAAGAAACCAAAGTGGCCTGAAGAAGAGACTGACAGAAATTCCCTCCACGCCCAGGAGAGGCTGAGGAACACCCTCAGATGCTGCAATCCCTGCCCCACGCACTTGGCAACTGTAAAGGGGAAAAAAAGAAAAATCAGACTATTTCTTCCTTAGGTCTCCAACAGGAGTCCCCATCGGACAGACCCGATGTCCTGCAGGCCCATGCTCACTCTGCGCCCACATTTACAAAGGCAGCCTGTTTTCTCTTCAAATCCTTCTGCAGGGCACAGACCCTACCTGTCAGCATCCCCATCAGTGGCGCATCCAACACGAGCTTTCGGCACTTAAGGACTTCGTTGCAACTTTGGTTTTCCTCCCACTCCGCCCTTGCCCTCCTCAGTGGTGGCAGAGGCTCAGACCAGATCCCTCATCCACGGTATCACCTGGAGCAGAAAGGGGCAAGTGGGATTTCAACACACTCGCTGCCTCGTGTGCCACCCCTCCATGCCTGCTCCCCACTGCTGGGACGGCTCCCTGTCACCCACCCCAGCACCACAGCTCCCTCCTCCAGCTCCACCAAGGCCATGGCCAGCGAGAGCCAACAGACACCTCCCTCTGGCCAAAGGGCCTCTCACACAAACTCGTCTCTTTTTCAGAGCAGGTGAGAAAAAGGAGGAGCTCATTCAGTGAAAGCAACCTTTGAAACAGCCTCATGGGGCAGGAGGTAGAGCTGGTGGAGATGCTTCTAGCCCAGCTTGCATCCTCCTCCTCACCACAACATTGCCCAGAGGTGCCTGAAAGGTGACTGAAGCTTAGACGGGCTCTGCCCGACCATGGCTTTGGCCATTGAGGCAGTGGGCAGGGTGTGAGGAGATCCTGGGAGAGATGGGGGCAGCTCCCCCTGCGCTGCCTTGCCAGGACCCATCTCTGATGCCAAGGTCATGCCACGTGTGGAATCTCTCTCACCTGTGCCCAAGAAGCACCTATTTCTGCTCCGTTCCCCTGTCCCTTGTGCGTTTGGGGTTTTGTCAGCAATTAACCCAGTCCTGACAGAACCCCCCAAACCTGTCTCCAGCAGAGGACTGGAAGGCTGCATTCCTCTATCTGCTGGGATTTTCTTTTTCTTTCCATGAGCTAAGACTGCAAATCCCACAGCAAGGCACGAATAAACACAAACTAGGAAGGATTAGGATGTAGCATTTAGCGAGTGGTGACTAACGCAGCCTCCTCTTGCTTCCTCTGACAGCGTGCCACAGAAGTTCAACAAATATTATTGTGAAATGAACCACAAAGTCTTTACACACTTTAGAAATGGCATCTTCACCCATTTTCCCTGGCAACAAACAAGTGGATTCAGTTTCTGGTTGGTGGGAAAATCTCTAAATATAAAACGCTTGATAATTGACAGAAGACTGGAGTTTTTCAATTCCTTTCCTCCCTCCTACACCCTTCCTGCATGGCAAATATAACTTAGCAGGAGATTCCAAAAGTCAGAGGGTTTTAATCACGACGAGAGCTGCTTGCTTTGCCTTTTGCTAAGAAAACACCTGGCACTGACTGCTCCTGTGAAGGATTTAGAGCACTCCTGGGGCGCCCGGCCCCGGCGCACGCCGCAGCTGTAGGTGTCGGGGCTGGGGTGTACATAAGGAGGTGTTTTCTGGGGCACAACAGGGAAAGAAGAAACACTGTGTGCTGTAACGTGACCCGTGAGCTAGGTGTGCCTGTGTGCCTACCTGGGTGCGAGGTGCTTCCTAGCCACGGACACAGACATGGGTTTGAGATGCCAGCAGTAAGCAGGTTTGCTTTAGAAAGCAACTGTCAGTCAGTGGGAGAGATGAAAAGACCCATTTGTAAAAGAGGCAGAGGAAGGGCTGGAAGAGGCTGAGGTTCCAGAATTGCTCGTTACTCTATCACTGATATCTGTTATAACATCATTTTAAAACCAACCCCCCCTGGACGATACAGACAGACCCTTACCCAGGAGCATAAATCTAACTAAAGAGAGAAGGAACAAGCGGGCAAGCACACCTGGGACTGCCCCAAATCCCAAGCCTTTCGGTAAGGTGGGTGCTGTAATTCCCTTCCCCCAGCAGCTACGCTCGCTCCATGAAAATCCATGAGAGGATTTTAGCATCTTAGAAAACACGACTGTGGGTGTCATGGTGTTTCCAGGCCGGGGAAACGGGCCAGGGGCTGTGGGCTTGCCCTGCCCCTGCCCGTGCTGCACAGCAGTACTCCTCTTTCACGCATGGGACCGATTCCTTCCCACGGACAAGGACCCACCCACTCCCATTCCTTGCTTCCTGGCTTAGCATCTCCCCAAAATCCTCACCCACAGCTCCTGGTGTCTGCAAGAAGGGGATTTTGGAGAAGCTAATCTGGAAGGTGGGTAAGGGAAACGTTAGAAACCAGTCCTAAGGGCAGGGTAAATAAAAGTTCTGGTTAAGGCACCCATTCTCACCGGAGCTTTAACGCCTCCAAACTTCACAGCCTTGCTTCAGACTGCTACCTCTGCTCCATTTGGACAAAAGATGCTGTCCTCTCTTTCCAAGAAAGGTGCTCAGTAACTGCCTTCAAGCTGAACTGAACAGCAGCCCTTTTGCTGCGCTAAGGAAAGCCACCCGCTGCTCACAGCTCCGGAGACCATGGGGACAGCCTGCATTCCCATGGCTCTGCTTTAAGTACAAACACAGGGAAGGACAACGCTGATGGCAATTTATTTATCTCTGAGGTTTGCAGGTATGATCAATGACGCTTTTGTAAGGCTATAAAGGTTCATCTTTTCCTGATGCCACTCATCCAAAGCTGCTTTTTCAGTGGAACTGGACCTGCTCGTCTGCCAGAGACACCGCAGCATCAGGAGATCACTGCCCTTTCCCCAGAGTTTCCCTGTGCCCACGGGACTTCTTTCCCTCTGTATTTTCCAGGCTGCTGCACGCTTTGGTGTTCCCGGGGCAGACCTGCTGGCGGCACTCCCCAGGAATTCATACAGGGGCCTCATGACGTTGGTGTTTCCCCCTCTTCTCCTCGCGCCCGAGCCACCGAGCGGACACCCCTGAGAGCTCTCTGCCTGCTCACAAACCACTGGGAAGCAATACCGTGTGTCTGAGCGGTGACTTCCACCCAGAAAGGCAGTTGTGACTCTTCCTTAATAAATCAAATCCTTCCGTGGGGCTACTAATTGTAGATTTTATTATAGTTTCCCCTGGCTGGGGGTGAGATTTATCGATCTAGCGTTTCCCAAATCTTCCCTGGCAGCTTAAAAGTGCTGCCACTTTTGCTGCTCTCTGTTCCTCTAGGAATGAAACTGATTTGAAGTGAGAGATTCCATGGAACATTTTCACATCGGTACATGTGCCCTGTCAGCAAGCCTGGGAGAACACCGTCCGCTCCTTCTGATTTCCTACTTCTCATGCTATAGATCTTATTCAAAAGCCTCTTCTGACACGGCACTTGGAAGCAGACCCAGCTCTCTGTGAAAAAAGGCTGTTGTGGAAACCTCACACTATCGTAAAGATTTAATCCAGCTTTTCTCTAATGGCCTTATCTTTCTGGAAAGCTGCTTCTGGGGCTGAATCTGTTGATTCCACAGACTCTGCCATGCTTCCTGCTTCTGATGATTTGAAACCTTGTTCACTTTATTTTCATTCCTCCCTCTATTTCATAAGAATCCTTCAGGTTTTGAACGCTCCCATGAAACTGTAGAACTTAAGTATGCAGCGAAACACTGCACTTAGGAATAGAAAATGTAAAAAAAGGACATGACTTTAAAACAAGGATATGCCAATGCCTTCTTCTAAACCAGGGGACTAACTCCACAGCCCTTTTAAAACAATCAGTGTTAATAAAGTAGGGCTTATAACATTTCTACCGAGAAGCTTCCAAAAATACTGCTTCATCATGAACGGTAAGATTTGTTTCCCCCCTGGCTGGCAAAACCAAAGGGCTCCAGACATCACCGGGGCTTCACCCACCGTGGATGCAGCCGTTCCCTCCCTCCCGCCCACCCGGCANCAATCCCAACTCCCTCAATCGATCCTCATAAGCCTTATTCTCCAGGCCTCATGTCACGCCCCGCCCCGGCCACCCCTGCCGGGCACCGGCCCCCTCAGACCCCGTCTCTGGGCGGGAAGCTGGAGCACGGGCACACGCGGCTCCAAGGGCGAGCGCCGGGGCTCTCTCCATCCATTGCGCTCACCTCCACGAGCCAGTGCCACAGTTCACAGACCTCAGCTCCTCATGAAATAAAATACCAGTGCCTATGCTGGGCAAGGGCTGTGGTGGGAAGCTGCTCTGCCTGGGAGAAACGGAGTATTGGGGTTTTGGTGAGAGGCGAGAAAGGAAAGGCACCGCTGACGTTATTCCGCTGCAAGGTCTTCCCCATTGAAAGTGCTTTGTCACAGATGTAGCTCTAACCGGAAAGATGAACTGCAGGAACTCTGTTTGGAGGCAGCCATGCACACACACACACACACACACACATTTATGAGCTTTCACCACTGCTTTTATTGATTCAGCGGGTTTAGAGCCACTCTGACAATGTTACTGTCCCGAGCTCCTGTGTCCACCCCGCCTTCTAACCTATAACCAGGCCTAGACGTACTGACAGAGGAGATACCAGGCAGAAGATCAACTAGTAAACGTCGATCCCTCATTGCAGAACGGTTGCAGGAGGATTCGGGGATCAGGAACAAAAAACCTATCGGAGCATGGATACCAGCCTGTGTATTTCTTCCTGCCTTTCCTCAGACTGTGCAGCTAAAACCATGGATGACACCCCTGTGTCCGGTACAGGAGGTGGCTCCGCTCCCCGCAAGCAGGGTGTTCCCTCAGCACGTGCTCTGCTGTGTCGGCTGAGGACACTGGATTTGGTCCTTTTCAGGTGGGAAACTAAATGTCACACACAACACACGGGAGAGGGACAAGCCCGGTCCCTGAGTTTGTCAATTTACTGAACAGCAGCCCCTGGGCTCAGGAGGGGCCAAGGTGTCAGTGATAGAATGTAGGTACTCCACCAGTGCTCTCCCCAGCTACCGCGGCAAAGTGACTCTTCCTGCGAAACAGGGCTATTGGCAGCTTTTGGCATAGACCAGACTGTTCTCCTGTTCATATCAAGGGCTGCTGTGGGGAGATCCAGGAAGTGGCAAGTACCAAGAAGCATCTCAGCCATAGTCTTTGCAAATTTAGCATCAGTTTTCCAAAAGCAGCAAGGAAGCTCTCTTGCCATGTGAGACCCCTGCACACTCCCTGCCCCGCCATCATCCCCCGGCCCCTTCTCTCCCTCCAGGCAGCCAGACACGAAACCACCCTTTCCTGGTTCAAGACAAACCTCTTTTCTACCCTGTTTTTTCATATCTCAGCCCAATCCCCTGCTGAGACAGATGTTTGAACAGGGCTTTCCTCCAGGGACATTCCCGAGACAGGAGGTAGAACTCCAAAGAAAATCAAGAGCTAAAGCAAAATTTTTAGCAATAGTTTTAATCTCTGGAAAAAATTCCTTTGCCTGACAATGGTCCAGCATTGCTTTTGCTTCTCCAGATTAATCGATTTGTGGGGAAAAAACAGGGGGATTTTTGCTTGTAAAAGTTAAGAGTTAGGAAGGAAGTTGAAAGCAAACACGAAAGAAGGCAGTTGATATTCAACCTGGTATCTGCCATCGTCCCCAAGCATTTTTAGCAGCCTCCTTGTTAAAGATACAGCGAGTCCTAAAAGGACACAGTGTTTTCCCAAATCCTTCCCTCGCTTGTGCTGAACAACGTGACACTGACCCGAACCCCCCTCTCCAAATGCTCCAGGTCTGCTTCAAAAGTCTTTTCTTTTCAATATTTATATACGTTTCTGATGTTTGTGTTATTGAGGGGCTGTATAAATAAGGATTTCAGGTTTTCTCCCTGCTCATTGATAGGAGCTGTTTACGTTACGGGGCCGTGAACTGGTTTCCGTGGCCAGGGACGGCCCTTGCCGTTTCAGCGGGGCAAACGCGACAACTGCTGCCGTCGCTGCGGCCTGTCCACGGGGACTCAGGGCTGGGGAACCGACTGCTTTACCCGCGCTGTAGCACAGACACCAAGGTGTAAATCAATTAAACGGACACTTCTCCAGCCACCCCCACCTTTTGCAAATTCGCTGACAGAAAACGACCAGCCCCGTGCACCGCAGGGAGAGGCTCAGGGGAGGCAGCAGGCGGGCTGGCCGCAGCGGGCACTCAGGAGTCCGCACGGCAACCCAGAAGCCTCATTTCTACATTTATTGAGCTTACATTTATATGAGCACACCCCACTCTTCATCAATTCAAAGCCAAAAATCAAAGACCCCGAGACTTGACTGGGGCCTTGCAGAACAGCGAATTAAGATTTTTAAAAGAGCCCTAAACTAGGCTAACTTTGCCCTAGGAGTTCCTAGCAGCTGCTCAGGGCCAGGTGTTCTGCAGGGATGAAACCCACCGTTGTTGACTTTGTCAGAGGTATCAACACACAAACGCTGATCAACCCTATTCTATTTCTTTTCCTCTCTTTGGGTAGCTGTGTGTGGTCTGTCCCTGCGACACACCAAGCTTTTCCCGAGACACCTCTGGACCCTCACGGCCCTGTACTGCTTCCCAGTTTAAAGCTCCACTTGAAGGCCTACTGCCCAGTAATTAGCACCTTTAACACGAGCTGTGTGTTTCACCTGCTGCAGTGTCTCAGGCAAAATGTTCTACAGTACTACATCTCACATCTCACCAAATATCTCAATTTTAGCCCTACTGCCTTTACCAAAAACACCCATAACTTTATTTCAAAAAGCAGATTGAGCTGGGCTGATGGGAGAAGGCTATGCAAATAAGAAGTCATTGGGCAGCACCTTCTTTTAATCACATCCAGCCCAGTACTGGTCACCTCATTTCCCTTGGAGCTGGAGGTGGCTTGCCAGGCCCCAGATGACTTGGTCACCTTGTTTACCCTTTTGAGGAAGCCCATCAGATGGCACTGTTGCACGTAGTCTTGCACCTCCTCTCTCAGCCCATTAGAGCAAATTTTTAGCCCTGCAAGAAATGGGTTTCGTTGAGCCTGCTTTTCCCTCCCAGATCTGTGCCCTCTGGGGGATCAATGAGAAGCAGTCACTGCATCTTTTTGGACTTTCTGCCCCAGAGAGACTTTCTCCAGCCAGAACTGTCTGACCTTGAGAATCAGGCATGGGCGTTGGACCAGCAGTGCTTGGAAGCAGAAATAAACTGTGGGAGTGCTGTGTAGGTGAACTATAAAGCCCACTGCATTAAGACAGGACGGGTACACGGTTGGTAACAGCAGCCAGGCTGCAGAGCCATGGTGAGAAGGAAGGTTCTTCTCCCTTTCCCCACCCTGTCCTCTCCTGCCCGCCGTGCCAAGGGGTCTCTGCCTCACCTTTCCCACCCTCAGCCCGCTCTCAGCTCCTGGGGATGTGGCCTCCCTGGGTCGGGGGTGTGTGTGTCAGCATTTCCTTCCAGACATACACGGAATATCAGAAGAGAGAAAAGTAGGAGGGAAAAACAAGGTGCAGCTCAGCAAAAGGCCTGGATTGCTCTGCATGGCTTCAGCACGTACCATGTCTACCTTAAACCAACCATCCCACAGGCATTCATTTTGTACCTGAATGCTTTGTTACTTAAGGAGACACCCAAAGTTGATGAACAGTGCCACATTAGCCATTGAGGGACCCGTGTGCTGCAGCCGAGACACAAAACTTCAGAGAAAAGCCGTACCCTTGCCTTGCCTGCACTGCTCAGGAGTTGTAGTTTGCTGCAGAACGTTAGCAAACAGCCCGTTTGGCCCAGGCAGCCCCTCACCTGCTGGCAAGGGCTCTGCCCAGGCTGGTGGGCTTGGCTGCTGCCCCTGGGGGAGGCAAACAGGCTTGGATCATAACTAAGCAAGGATTCCAAGGGTCCTGCAAATTGAGTTCCCTTCCTGTTATGGTGTCACACCCTTATAACAGAACCGTCTCTGGGGCAGATATTCAGCATCTGAAGAAAAAGCCCGACCATGCAAGATCCTAAAATTAAACTGAGGAAATGATGTATGTGTGTGTGTGTGCTGAGAGGGCACAGACCATCTTCTGCCTGGAAATTGAATTTAAAAATATGCATTATTTATTAATCCAATCATAAGGTCAGTGATTTACTTTTCTTTCATATTTATTCCCAGGAACACTGCTGTGCTAGCAGAGCAAGCACAAGAAATAGCCCGTACAGAAATGATTCATCCAGTCACCAGAGACTTCGACATTTTTTAAGTGAAGCCCCCAACTAATTTTGGTGATGAATGACAGAGAAATTCAAGTCGCAAATACTGGGCCAGGCCTTCACCAAGCAGAGTCAGTGTAATTACATGAATGTAAACTGGGAAAGAGCTGATTTGCAGAATATATGACATATATCACAAACTGGCCTAATTGAGTGCAGTGGGTCAGCCAGTGCTATTAGCAGGGGCTGAGATAAAGCGCGAGTCAGACTCCCTCCAGCCCCCCTGGCTTTAGCCTGACTTTAACCATCACCTTCACCCATTTGTTTCACAGGAACCAATTCTGGTTTACACCCCGGGGGCAGGAGGAACCCGTCCCCTGCTGCAGCCAGACACTTCAGCCCTGAACACAGGGATGGAGCACAGCTATCCTCATGCAAGAAAACGTTTATAAACTATTCGATCCATTTGTTGTGTCTGTATTCTTGAATTTAAATTAATTCCATGCTCCTTTGTGAAAAACCCACTGAGCAGGGAGGATAAGTTTGGGCTTCAAAATAATCCCACAGCTAACCAGTTCTGCAGGGGGACTGCATTTCCTGTAGCTGGAGGAGAACACCTTGCTGTAGCTAACTGCTTTTCCCCGACCCCCGAGTTCAGCAAGGGCTCTCCTCGTTGCCACTTTCTCAGGCTGGTGCGGGTGCTCTTCTTTCACGATGCCTTTGTGGAAACAGAACCAGGCTCTAAAAAGTCCTCTTGGACATGAGGATGTGTCCTGCCCCGCGCTCTGTGGGGAAGGAGGAACGCTGGGGTGACTGAGAGGTTTGTGTCCTGACGCAAAGGCCCAGGATTCCTGCAGAAGGAGAGAGAGGAAGGGGGTCTCTTTTCCCATACGGTCTGTTAGAAAAGGTTGGTTAACCCCGGATTGCCCCCTTCCCACCCCTCAATCCAGGGCAGCGGAAGCAGCAGATGACCCACCGCAGCCGAGCTGATGTTGTAGCAGCCCCTGAGAGGGCTCTGCAAGGACAGGAGCTCAGCGAGGGGCAGGCACAGCATGGCCGAGCTGCAGGGCTCCGCTGGGCACTGGGAGCCCCGGAACCGAGCATTTTAAACTGACTGTGACCTGGAGATAGGAGATGCTCGTTACGGGCCTCAGCAGCCCAATATCATCAGCAGATTGAAGAAAGCTGTTCCAGTCTTTGCCAGCACAAACATTAATAAAAGGGACCACGTCAATAAAAGTTTCCACGATGAACCCATAGAATGAGGCACTTATAGACTATTATAAACAGTTTGCCCCTCGGTGGTTGTCCGTTATCAGGCCCAGTCAAAGCCCTGATAAGCCTTGCCTCTTTAGGAATCATTAATTTCCTTGGAAATTTAAACAGCTGTCACTTGTGATACTCTTCAGGTGTACATGTGGGAGAGATTAGCGTGTGTTTATAATCCAATCCCTTCATTAAGCGCCTGCCCATGTGGAACCTCCTTCGCAGGCCCAGAGTCCGGCCTGCAAATCTCCCACAGATAATTGGAGGCAGCCATGAATTCTGCGAACGAGCTGTCGACACCAGGGACTGGGAGGCCGTACCAGTATCAGCTGGTCTCAGGACAGCGTTTAATGATTTCTCACAAATGGGAGGCAGCCTCTCCGGGCACTTATGTCCTTATGAACAAGGGCAGCCAGGTTGATGGCTCGTGCTTCCTGCTTGGGCTGCCGTCCTTCCAGCTTGCTCTCTGTCGTGACATCTTTCCATGACACACTGAGATATCTCGTCTCACGTTGGATGGACCCCTGGGTCCTATGTCACAGCTTATCTCCAGCCCTGGCTCCAGCTCATTCACTCCTCTATGGAGTCCCTGGATGGACCCTGGTCCTGCCTCGTTGGTTGTGCTGGGAGCTGTGGATGGTCCCTGCTACAGCTCCACATATTGTCCTCAGTCCCCACGGAACGGTGCCTTTGCTGGGGTCTCCCTTGGCTGCTGACTTCTCCTCTGTAGGGCAATCCTGGTTTTGCTGCTCCCTGGCTGTAGCCCTCTGACGGGTACATGCTCCAGGCCCTCATCTGTGCTGTTTCCTCAGGAGCATGCTTTCTGTGTGTCCCTTGGGTCACCCTCCAGGACTGAGGATGCTTCTGAAGCTCCTATGTGAAGGCTGTGATGGCAGTCAAGGGGTGAGGTGTCACCGGGTAGCAGTGTTTTCTGAAAGTGCCATACCTCAAGGAGTCAGAGACTTGCACAACCGCATCCTCAAGAGCCCAAGTAACTGTTAAACAAGAACTTCTTTCCAGTCTTGCTCACTGTGTAACCCTCTCAGCAGTGAGATCAGCCATCATCACAACACTTAGCAGGTGATGGTTTAGCATGAGCTAAGTGTCTGGGATGGCTCACCATTTCACTAAGGGGGGACCAGAGGATGGCACAGCCTCTCCCACTACAGCTACTGGAATGGAAGCTGTTAAATGCCTTGCAGAGGATGCTTAGTGGGTAGGTTAAATGGCATTTTCTCAGTTTACTGCTTCTTCATTATTCTAAAACGGTGATGCTCATTTTTTTCATCCCCCAACCCTTACCCTTTCTTCAAGTTCCAAACAGTCAGCTTGAATACTGTTCTCTCCATCTTCCTTCTCTTTCACTGCTTATCTTTAAACCTTTGCCTTTACAACAAAAAGAGAGAGCCCGTATCCCATTTCAGGGTCCACCCAAGCCTGGTTTAGGCAGACTGCAAGGACTGCTGGGCCTTCAGCCAAGACCTTTCATCTAGGCCAGGGTTGAAGGTTTGGGTTTTGAGAGCGAGTTTTTGAAGGGATGGGTGGAGGTGCCTGTCAATGCTTCTGGAAGTCATGCTCTGGCTTCAAAGTGTTTTTCAGAGACAAACAGATTCTGCATATGCCACACACCGATTCTGGAACCCGCACTGCTGCCTGCCCTCCGTGACTGAAAGAGATCCATCTTTGCTTTTCGGATGGGCTCTGTTCTCCAGCAGAGCTATGCTCTGACCCAGCGCACAGAGCAGCACGAGTCGGAGCAAACTCGGGACGTCTGCCAAGTATCGAATTGGCTCAGCAATGCTCAGGTTGATTGAACTATTTTATTATTTTCTGCCATGTTAATTTCTTGTGGTCAACTGGTTTGCCACTGGAACATGAAACTGTGGACCCTGGGGTATATCTTTCAAGAGCAGTATAAGTTAACTAGGCCATTACACTTACTGCTTCATTTCAAACAATGGTTGGATATTCATGTGTTAGAGCAAGGACAGGATTTGACAGAAGAACAAATGAGTGAGTAAGGCAGAACACACATTGGACTAACATTAAGGGCAGCAAGGGAAGTCAGAGCTACCTTTCACTTGGTTCTTGTATCCACATCCGGGGTACAGACTAGTTTTGACCTCAGCTTAAGAGGCAGAACCTGGCAAGGGACTTAAGGGGCTACTGAGCTGGTTGGGAGCCCAGAACACATCACCTCTGAGGAGAGGCTGAGGGAGCGGGGCTTGGTCCTTCCTGGCAAAGAGAAGGTTGAAGGGTGATCTAATGGCAGGAGAGGCAGAGTTACAGAGATGACAGAGCCAAACTTTTGCCTTTTGTGACAAAGTATATAAGAAGGATCAATGGACACAGGATGTGGCTTGGCAAGACAGGAAAACCACTTTGTGACTAGGAGGGTAGAGCAGGGGAACCAGTGTGTCATGGGAGCCAGACGTGTCTCATTAGTGCCCGGTGAAAGGACAGGGGGCAATGGGTGCAAACAGAAGTGCAGGAAACTCCATTTAAACACAGGAAAAAATATATTTTATGGTAAGGATGAGGTCTGAGATTGGAGCTGGTGGAAAAGGTTGCCCAGAGAGGCTCCTCTTGACTGTGTGGAAGCGGGAGGTTAACTTGTCCTGTCACTGAAAAACAGTATCTTGCAGGAAAAGTAGCTTATGTCAAATTGCTTTAAAATACCAGTTGTATCCCAAGACTCCTCACTTTGCCTTTGATAGAAAGGGTTTTAGAAGAAAGCTTATCTTAAAACGTGTTTGCTTTAACAATAGTAAACGATTTATAAGAACAAAGTGAGTGAAAAGGGACCTTAGGGCTTCTCCTCACACACTGATCCTATCAGCGCATCTTCCTTGGGTGGTGAGCTCTCCCAACACCCTGCTGAGGTTACTGACTGAGGTTTTTACTGCTCTGGCAAGTCTCCACCCCAGTCAGAACCCAGAGTGACACAAACCTCTCTTTTTGGTCTTTACTGAAGACCGGTGATTGCTCCTGTGAACCGAAGGAGGAGGAAGACACTACCTGCCCACTTTGTTTTGACAGTGATTAGTAAGCACTTCAAAAACACACTGAAGACCTAAGTCAACCCTGAAGTAATTTCAGTGACTCAGCTGCACTACACTATCAGTTAGATGGTGAAAAAATGAACATTAGTTCAAAGCCTGAATGCCCTGGAGGAAAGCATTAGTAAATTCACGTGCATGCTACGTGCCCAGGTTCACCCTCCATGGACTGTGGGTCCCTTTCCCTTCCTCTCGCAGGATGGGTGACAATGCTGAGCTGTCACAGGGTGTGAGAAACTCCTTCAGCAGCAATGAGTTCCCAGAAAGTGGTCAGTCAGTGGGGATGGAGCTCTGTGTCCTACCTGCAACGTGACTTCTTGGAGGAGACGCAGCTTCTTCTGGTCCTTCTAACAGGGAGCTCACACAGGGGTGTCAGGTTGAGCCATCTTGCCCCTTTCTGCTAAGGATGACAATCGTGTCTTCTGCTTCACCCACACAATCTGACTTTCCCGAGCCAAGTTAATTTTCTGCTCTTTTCTCTCCTTTGGCAGGGCTCCTGGCCAAAAGGCTGCTGCCTGCACTGGCCAGGGTCTGGGGAGTAGGTGGCCACACTGGGCTACGGGCTGAGCCCCAGGTGTGTGTGAAGCAGGTGGTAACGGGCTGCAGCCATCGACAGGCATCCTGGTCTCTGGGCCACAGTGGAGCATAAGTAAGACCTTGCCCCACAGCTGAGGCCCTGCTGTGGATCTGCAGGCATCTAGGGAGCTTTAAGACCATGAAAAGGCGTAATCGAGGTGCCCACTAAATTTCAGATGCCTTCTTGATAAGGCACTGCTGGATAATAGCTTTCCTCATCACTTTTCTTGGACCTAAGTTTTGTCTACATTGCATCCATCTTGAGTGCTCTTGATCCTTCTCAACAAATTGGAAGCAAATTTTTTGAGTATAACTGAGTTACATTTTGATACATTCGGCATAAGAATCTTAATGAAGTTTTGGAATTCTGTTTCCAGGATGAAGTTTGAAATTTTGATCTATTTTCTTTTCAGTTCCTCCCTTCCTTGGCAGTCCCCTGCTAGCGTTGGATTAAAGTATTTGCCTTTCTGAATTGCAGCCTAAATGGTTACAGCTGTTGAATCGTCCCAGGCTGATCAGGATGAATTATGGTATCTGGTATTTGAATAGACTTAGCTCTCTCTTCACTTCGCTTTGTAAACCACTTCACCTATATCTACACAACCTTTGACAAGACATCATGCTCATGGCACACTCCCTCATCCAACTGCCTCCCAGGTAGGTCCCCAACAGCCTGTCTGGGCAAACCAGCTTGTGAAGTCATGGTGTGAGATGTCACCTAATGCCATGGTCTCCAGTATCACCTGGGGCCAACCTTGGCATCTGTCCATGGGAGCTGTGGAACCTGGTACCGTGGTCAGACACAGGACAGTTCTCCAGGCTCTGTTGGGAGCAACCAGGGCCAGCCAAGAGTCCAGACCACCTGAAACCTCCATAGCGAGGAGGCAGGTTCAAGGTCAAGTTGGGAAGTGGAGCCAGCTGGCAATGGTCGGGCTCAGCCACAGCTGCAAACATCTCATGGGGAGAAATCAAGGGTGGGGGGCTGAGCTTACAAGCAGCTCCTGGGGAAGGAAGGGTAGAAACCTGCTTCTTTAAGCTCCCTCTTTGTAGCTCTCTGGCTGCTGACTGTGTAGGTGTCCCAAAAGCTGGCCCTGACAAAGAGGCGAGGGGGAAAGAGGTTGCCTGCAGGGCTCTCACAGCTTCCTGCGGCCCGTCCCTTGGAGACAGCTGGATGGAAGCTGTTGTGCACCACGGCTCTCCCGCTCTGAGAACAAGTTGGCCAATGCTTGCACTACACTTGGAAAACCTGGCACGGTGCGTGTGTGCTAGACTTCTTATCTTGCATCACGCTGCCTTTGGAAGCACAACTGGGCTGGGCCTACGGCCATGCTGCTTTGTGGGCTATAAATCCATGCAGCACAGACCATTTCCAAAGACCCCCCAAAATTACTTTAAACAAGCTTTCGATATTTGCACATAACAACTCATCAATACTTTCTACGTGCAGCTGGATTCCTCTGAGAGCAATTCATAATTCTTTCACCCTAAACACACCCAGAAGACAGAGTTTTCTCAGTCAGATTACACAAGGGCTGTGTTTTCCTCCCTTCCCCCATTTAACTGTGGTGATGATACAGTAGAACGTGCATTGGAGGTGAAGGACAGAAGTACTGGATGTTTGAAGGGCCCTGTTTGGACTCACCTCAATAATCTACCACCCAGTTATTCCATCTCCCCTGCCTGCATGCCCAGTTGTGAACTCTGAAGGACTGTTATTTTTCCCTTTTTATTGATGGGGTACATGGATATTGTTGGTGATACCCACACCAAAGATTGCCTCCTGACCAAGCAAGGTCAATACGCTTCTTCAAACTGCTTAAGTTCTGGCTGTTTGAAAGGATAGACCTGTCCTTGCTGCGTATGGGTCATGCTGCAGGTACAACCTCCTCCTCCCTGGCACAGACACCGCTGTGTCCCCTCAAACCATCTGCCCACGTTGCAGGAAGAACCACACTTTTGCATTTGTTTGGACGGGAAACTGATGCCCTCCTGGTTCTGCACTGGAGAGCACAGTGAGCAGCTGGTGCCCATTCACCCCCTGCCCCGATGATCCTGTAAACCCTTCACGCTTTCCTTCAGTGGTCTCTTCTCCAGAATAAAGGGGACTGACCTACTCAGTCATTCCCTGTACCCTTACATGGGCCAGAGCTGTTGCTTATGAGCAACTTATGCTTTCTCTGGGTAGTTAATCTTTCCTGGGTGTAGAGCCACCGCTGTTAAATGTCCTCTCCTTGTGCTGACTCTACTTACACAGGAAAATATCCATAGCATTATCAGTGCAGAAGTAGCTGTTTATGATACCCTTTGGGCTGCCTTGTAAACAGGGGTAATACGAGTCTTTTAGCCCTGTACCACAGACCTGCCTAGTTCTATAAACCTGGAGGCTCCCTGTAACACAATACAATAATCTCCCAGTTCAATAGGGCATTCTCTTGGTCTGGTTTGCAGTTCAATTGGAAGGAACACATTAAAAAAGAAGAGCACATCTAAAAACTCTTTAGAAGGTACCACCTGAGCTAGGGCAGGCATGGGCCAAGTGCCGGCAAACGCTCGCTCCTCTTTCAGCAGAGAAGCCTATGAAGTGTGTGTGAGCCCTCAAGGAGGCTCCAGGAACACGGGTTCAAGTGCTCTCAAATAGCACTACCTCCTGTGACTCAGATTTACCGACCCCAAGCCTTCTGTTCTGATACCTGTCCATTTGGAAAAGTAAAGCCCACGCTGTCAAGGGTGTCTATTAGGATGCTCTAAGGGGTTCCCCAACCACAGTGGGCTGAGGGATCCGATTTGTACCATCGGGCTGTATTCTTTGTGAATGGTGTTCCCTCTTCTCGGCAGGTGAAGCAGCATGGCTGGTGTGTCTTTCACTCCACAACATGTAAATCATCCTGCTGATACCAGCATCCTCCGAACCAAGTGTGTGAAAGAGCTTTTGCAAAATACTTCTTGCCCTTTGACCATTTAGAAAACAAACCAGCCAAGCAAAAATATCCTCCCGTAGCCAAGATGCGACCTCTTTAACTTGGGGTTCCAGGACTTGGGTGAATTTTAACCATCCTTTCTGAGACAAGCCCTGAAACTGCCGTGTGGGCAGGGGGGTGGGAAGTGTCACGGCTCCCTCGTGGAGAGGCACCGGAGTCAAGCAGGGGGAGTCGACCTCCCCTCTGTGCTGAAAGAACAAGTGTGGGAGAGGAGGAGAGCAAGCTGGAGGGAGGGAGTTCACCTTGTAACAACAAAGACTTAACTTGCAGTAGATCACGTCCCCTGAACTTCGTCCCGCTTGGTAATTTATCAGACAGCTGAGATGGAGAAATCGGCAAAGAATGATTTAGATCCATCCTGATTTCAATCTTCTGGCCTAATTTTCTGCTTCATACTTTCCCTGTTCTGTCATTTCATTGGTGTGTGCTCCCCCTTCTCAAGAGCTGCTCACAGTTCATACTGGGCTGGGAGTTCACATGGGACACTGACCCCGGGAGCGGGGGGAGCAGTGCAGATGGGTGAGACGCAAGGCAGCCGCTTTGCTGACTGAAGGATTGCTCCTTTTTCAGCATTGCACCCAATTTACACCAAAAAAGAACCCGGGTTCAGGGAGTCTCCGCTAACACATTTTGTGGATGCCAGCAGCACCTCACCACCGTTACAATCACAGAATCCTTCAGGTTGGACAAGACCCNATGAGGTCTCCCCTCAGCCTCCTCTTCCTCAAACTAAACAGTCCCAGCTCCCTCAATCGTTCCTCGTAAGATTTATGCCCCAGGCCCTTCCCCAGCTCCATCTCCAGCACCCACTGTCTCTGTACACACACATCAATTACACGGGCACATCCCTTCAGGGGAGCTCTAACAGATTTTTGTCCCCAGACAGCAGTAACTGCAGGTTTTGTAAGTACTTGTGCCAGGACTTAGGGTCTGAGGGTGGGATAGTGCAGTGTCGTGGTTTTGTGCAGAGAAAAGGCGGTGGGTGGTGGAGAAGGGAGAAGAGGCTGGTTCACTGGAGATTCAAACGCTGGGGAAGCTGGAGCAAGGCTCCAGTTTTCCCAGCCAGACTCTGTCCCTTGCTAACAGGGCCCGCAACAGCCAGCAGCTGCCAGGTTCACCCCCTCTTCTGCCACCGGATCTCGGACAACACACGGGGACATCGTGTCTCTGTGTCTAAAATGTGCCACCGAGTAGAGGTCGGGGACAGAAGGTTGAGGAGCAGACTAGAGCATGATCTTAATCACATCTTCTCTTCCAAGCAAACAGAAAGCTTTGCTCAGTGATACTCCCTCTGGGCTTGGAATCGCTGTTTCCTACACAGCTTACTCCTGCTCAGATGGGCTAATGCCTGGGCTAATAGCCAGAGGCTGGAGAGGAAAAAAGCAGCCATGCCCTTAATTTTTTCTTTTCTGAATTATCTGCTTTGTGATTTATCTGGGTGAGTGTTTCACTGTGGCCAAGGCGTGGCTCACTGACTGCCCAGCCCCAGCGAGTGATGCCTCTTCAGAAGGCCACTTGCTGGGAGCGGGGAGCTCACGCTTGCCCCCGGCCCCTGATGCAGCTGGGCACAGCACCATAAATACTGAACTAAAATGCTACCCTGGCATCCCCTGGGCTTGAAGTTGGGCTCACCTACACCCATCATTGGGATTGTTTCGTTTGAGGAAGAGGAGGCTGAGGGGAGACCTCATCCCTCTCTACAACTGCTTGAAAGGGCACTGTAGAGATATTGGTGCTGGTCTCTTCTCACGGGCAATGAGCGATAGAAGGAGAGGGAATGGCTGCAAGCTGCAGCAGGGTAGGGTTAGGCTGGCCATGAGGAAAAAGCTTTTCCCAGAGAGAGTGGTCAGTCAGTGGAATCAGCTGCCCAGGGAGGGGGTGGAGTCCCCATCCCTGACTGTGTTTCAGAGTAGATTGGATGTGGGGTTGAGGGATCTGGTGTAGGGGAGAACTTGTAGAGTGGGGCTGATGGTTGGACTGGATGATCCCAAGGGTCTCTTCCAACCTATGATTCTATGATTCTATCCCCCCAGCCACCTGCGGGGTCCGCACTGAGGGGCCAAATGGGTGTGCTTCCCCAGCAGCAGCAGCAGCAGCAGGCGTTCTCCATCGCCTGATAAATTCACTGCAGGCGCTTCCGAATGTCCTGTGGGGCTGGGCTCATCCCCAGCGTAACCAGGAAAAACAGAGACGCTGTTAGCCCGGACGCCTGACCTAGTAACTACGACCTAACATAAGCCCCAGTGCAGCAAGGTACTTAAGCACATACCTAAATACCCACAGGAATAAAGTCAGCCACGCTTTTAAGTGTCCTGTTGAACGCGGGCCATACAGAAGCTGAACACATCAAGCAACTGCCCACACCGAGTTCCCGTAAAAGAAAACTGATTTCCAGAGTGTATTCCCTCTGGCTGTTAACACTGAAGAAGAGTGAGTGATAAAACTGCTGCTGCTGCTTCTCCTTGGATAGCTGCACGCGTACTTGCCTCCACCGGAATATTTCCTCTCTGCTATTGAAAGAGTCCTGTGGATTTGGGGAACTACGCCAGATCCTCTGAAATAAAGATTCACGGGGTCTGGTACTGTCTAGGCCCTGAACCTTCCATAATACCAGAAACAGGAAGATCTTTATAAATACATTAGATAAAGGAACAGATGAGAATCAGTACCAGGCTGTTGGACATGGTACCAGTCAGTACCACTGTTGGACAGGGTACCAGTCAGTACCAGGCTGTTGGACGTGGTACCAGTCAGTACCACTGTTGGACAGGGTACCAGTCAGTACCACTGTTGGACGTGGTACCAGTCGGTACCAGGCTGTTGGACAGGGTACCAGTCAGTACCACTGTTGGATGTGGTACCAGTCAGTACCACTGTTGGACAGGGTACCAGTCAGTACCACTGTTGGATGTGGTACCAGTTAGTACCACTGTTGGATGCGGTTGCACCCTGTGCCTTGTCCNGGGTACCAGTCAGTACCACTATTGGACATGGTACCAGTCAGTATACCACTGTTGGATGTGGTACCAGTTAGTACCACTGTTGGATGCGGTTGCACCCTGTGCCTTGTCCCTTCAAGGGGGCCACGGGCCAGTCCTGCTTTTTACTGGTGGAGGTTCAGCAGGAGGGGACTCGGCTCTGGGGCAGGGGTGGCCAGGACACGGCCAGTCCTTCCCTGTGCGTGCTGTTGCCCTTTGGGAAAGCGTCGGCACGGTGCAGTTGCTGGAGTTATCACTTGCAGATGCTTCGTGGCTGCAGTGCAGAAACCTCTATCTGTGGATCAGCAATTTATTATCCGTTTGGAGATAAGTGGAACTTTGGACCACAGCCTTTTGCATTTTTGTAAGGTGACTAAAGTTCTTTCTTAAAGTACATAGAGTGCTATCTTGGGATTTATACAAGCACTATTGTTCCAGGGCATGAACACAGCACAATCACCGCCTTCACTGAACTCACAGCGTGTTATAAAACACTCTGGTTATGTGCAACTGTGAATTCCGAATGCCCTCCGGCTGGAATCTGTGATCAAACGCCACTGCGGCGCGTGTGGTCGGAAGGATCGTCACTTTGCTGTTCCTAGACACAGATACAAAAGACATACTTTGACTACTAGCCACAAAGGAGCCAGGAAGAACCCTCAGAACATGGAGCCTCCTGGAGGTGGGTGCTGAGAGGAAACAGCAGGCTTTTCACATGAGATTTTCTCTGGTGCGGCTTGGTCTGACCTGCGACCGCCTGCCCAGCCTCACCAGTGTCTCCCCTTCCACCTGCTGCCAGACAGGAGGGCGGCGCTGCCTGAGGGGCTGTGGGGAGCTGAGGGCTGTAGGGCCCAGGGCTACCAGGAGCAGCACCATCCCCGCTGGTCCGTCTGCACTGGGCCAGGGCTGCGGGCCGGGGAATTGCTGTGCTCTGCTCCGGCCAAGTGCAGTGCCGTGGCAGCCCCTTCTCAAAGGGGTTTAATCATCCCGTTAAAGCAATGATTTAATCACTGTGTTGAAAGCGGTGATGATAGTAAGAGAAAAATAGGCTCGCCTGGTTTCCTCCTAGAGGCGATTTTTTATGTATAACCCAGACACGAAAAGCAAGGACGTATTAATGACTCTTTGGACGGGATGGTAGCTTGGTACCGTCAGGGCTTTGCTGAGAACGTGACCTTGTGGTAACCTTGTGTAGAGCTGTTAACGACTGCCTGAGAGAGAGGGAGAAATGGTTTGGGCTTTAAAATTAGTCACAGGGAACTTTCCTTCTTCCACACTTCTTCACTGGAAGCTCCACTGCTCGGATCTCCTCGGGTATCTGCAGCCCAAGCTGAACCTACACCTTTGTATCTAGCTTCATGCTCGTCTCTGAGAACACTCAGTCCCTCAAGTTACTCTCCCATCAAACTTTTAGCTATTTTTCCTGCAGAACAGAATCCACCTCTTCAGACACCTAAGGAGCCAGAAACATTTCCTCACTGCCAGACGGGAGGAACCCCATCCCTTCCTTCCTTGCTCTTAGATCAAACCTGAAGGGCTTGACTCTGTATCTCCTGGTCTGCTCTGGGGAGAGCGCTCCTCCCGCGTTGAGCACCAGTAGCTGTCGGTGACCGAGGAGCCGCAGCCTGGAAGCCGGAGCCTGGCCAAGGGCTCTGATCCCAGCCTGCCAGAGCGCTCGTCTGCCTCGTTACGAAACCCGAGCATATGGCTCGGTTTCCCATCTTACAGTTATGCAATGTTTGCTCAAGACCACTATTTGAGTCTTCCTCCCAGTTGAGAATTAAAAGGTAACGCAAAGGTAAGAGCCATTTCCCAATCCCCCAGGAACGGGAAGGTTTCTGGACATGAAAGGAACTGGCCTCACATTTTTTGGCTGGGGACTCCTGAAAGCAGATGGTATAGATTTTGTACCTAAGCTTATTCAGCGTTTACTGCTGGCTGCTCTATTAGTGCTGGCAGCTGCCTGGAAACCTCCTATCCCCCTGAAAATTAACACCTGGTTTCAGAAGTACTCAAGTGCAAGTGATGGAAAAACTATCTAGCTTCAGAAGAGGAAAATCCAGGCATGATTAAATGGAAATTTGTTAGCCCAGAAGTAACTCATCTAAAAGTAGCAAAAGGCAAACCTCCTGGAAAAGGTAGCTTTGTCTAAGGAAGAAATGTCTAAAAAATGAACGAATTTAAAGTGTCTGCAAACACATTCCGATAAATCCATATTTCTAAGCGTGGTTTAACTGTCTGGGAACCAGACACGACCTTAAGCAGTGTTTTCAGACCCGGGCACCTCTGCCCAGACCTCAGGTAGAGCTTCGGGGTTTTCAGCCCTGGTAACTCCCGCCTGACCTGGCTGCTATCAAGTACTTCTGCAGGTGTTCAGAATTAGGGTAAGAGCTCAGCCCCACTGTTTTAGAGCCATCTGCCTTGTCCCTAGTGTGAGGATGGGGGGTTTTGCATCAGCTTTGGTTTTGTGATATCTAGGTAGGTGTTTGTACAGGTCTGGGAAGCGCCAAAAGCCAGCAATGGGTGTGTGCAGGGGAAAAGGACCAGATTTTACAGCAGGAAGGAAGCCTCCTGCCCACACTCAGCTCTGTGCACCTCAGACTGTCCCTGGCCAGAGGGTGACAGTGCAGGGTGCATTCCCACCGCTGTTTTAGGTGGGTAGCAGAGGATTATTGCCCTGCTGGGCTCCCAACGCTGCTTGTTCGGAGTGTGGGGGCACCCAAGTGCCAGGCAGTGACTTACATCCTCAGGAGCTCGCCCGGTGGTGCGTTTGGCTGCTGGGGTGAGTGACTGCTGGGACCTCAGAGAGCTTCCACGCCAGCAGTGAATTTACATTGTCTTTAGTTTGCAAAACTTCATGTGGCCAGAATCATGTTGAAAACGCACTTTCACACTACAAATCAAACCTTTAGATAACCCAGCAGGAAAAGCACGTGCTTTTCCCAACTAGCTGCAGGCTCTCTCCCAGCTGTGCGCTGTCTGCACTGGGATGCAGGGGCTCTCTCTGCTCCCAGCAGGGGACACAGACGCTCACACTCCCGTGTCCCGCTCGGGCACCCTGTGCTACTGCACCGAGGTTGAGCTGACCATGAAAGCCCCGGGGTGGGGGTGTGGAGAGAGGCGGGGGGTGTAGCCCATGTTTGCAATGGCCATCCAGCACCTGGTCCTTGCTCCCCACCAGGAACTGAGCGTTCTGGTTTGGCTCTGAGGTGAACGGCGGAGCTCAGCCCCGCTCTCCTGCCAAGCACCGCACCGGCCTCTGGAGACAGCGGAGAACTGCTCACCCCGCTGTCGAGGAGGCTCACTTTAGCACTGCTGCTGTGCTGCACTTGGCAGGAGAAGACATCTTGTAAAAGACAAGCTGCATTTGTTTAATGTATTAGAGCGAAGATACTGGTTTACAAAGATAATAGATGCTGAGGTTGCAACTAATCCTGCAAAATACAGACAAGGTTCTGGTTGCTGTGCAGACCGTAGCCTTTAAGTAGAGTAAGGAGAATGACCGGTTGCATTTCAAAGATGAACTATAGTAACAAGAAATGCAAGCCACCAATGCATATTGCACTTAGATCTCACTGACTTCTGAGCAGGTTTCTTTAGGGACCTGGGTCACCTGAAAAAGTCCAAGTCTCCGAGACACCCCGTGAGCTGTGGCAGGCAGCTTCACTGTGGCGGTGCTCTTGCACTGTCAGACTTTGAAATGAAAATGTCTCTTGGAAGATTTCTTACATTTCTTTTCCCATGTTTGCTGGCCCCTGACATCAAGCCCCTGACTGCTGGAGAGAGCCCAGGGCAGGGCTACCAAGATGATGGAGGGAGTGGAGGATCTCCCATAGGAGGAAAGGCTGAGGGAGCTGGGTCTCTTGAGCTTGGAGAAGAGGAGACTGAGGGGTGACCTCATGAATGTTTGTAACTATGGAAAGGGTGAGTGTCAGGAGGATGGAGCCAGGCTCTTCTCAGTGACACCCAATGACAGGATAAGGGGCAATGGGTGCAAGCTGGAACAGAGGAGGTTCCACTGAAATATGAGGAGGAACTTCTTCAGGGTGAGGGTGAGGGAACCCTGGCAGGGGCTGCCCAGGGAGGTGGTGGAGTCTCCTTCTCTGGAGACATCCCAAACCCACCTGGAGGCGTTCCTGTGTGACCTGCTCTGGGTGTTCCTGCTCCAGCAGGGGATTGGACTGGAGGAGCTCTCGAGGTCCCTTCCAGTCCCTGAGAGTCTGTGATTCTGTGATCAAGCAACTCTCTGAGTGTCAGAGCATAATTCTGAGCTCTGCTTAAAAACTGAACACCGTTTAGTTCCACGGCTGATACTGTCTGAAGGAATGAACAAATAACTGTGCAGCAGCTGAAGCGCTGGGCAGTGGCTGTGGCCCAGACTCTGCACCCCTGTTGCTAACTGGTACCTTCTGCCTACCCTCCAGTATGGTGCTGCCTCCAGCACAGCAGAGACACAGACCTGCTGGAGCGGGGCCAAAGGAGCCCATTGAGCTGCTGGGAGGGCTGGAGCCCCTCTGCTGGGAGGACAGGCTGAGAGAGTTGGGGGGGTTCACCCTGTGGAAGAGAAGACTCCAGGGAGACCTTCAAGCCCCTTCCAGTTCCTCAAGGAGCTCCAGGAAAGCTGGATGGGGACTCTGGATGAGGGAGGGGAACCCGAGGATGAGGGAGAAGGGTTTGACACTGAAAGAGGGGAGATGAGATCTGGGGAGGAAATTCTTTGGTGTGAGGGTGGTGAGAGCCTGGCCCAGGTTGCCCAGAGAAGCTGTGGCTGCCCCATCCCTGGAGGGGTTCAAGGCCAGGCTGGATAGGGCTTTGAGTGACCTGGTCTGGTGGGAGGTGTCCCTGCCCAGGGGATGGCAGGGGGTGGCACTGGATAATCTTTAAGTTCTCTTCCAACCCCAACCATTCTGTGATTCTACACCTTTGTGGTGAGTACAACTGTCCTAGGAGAAAGATGCCCACAGCCATGTCCTCCTTAAATGTGGGGCTGAAGACTGCATTCCCCACCTCCAGAAGCACGTCTCAGCCACCAGAGACATCGACCTCCCGTTCTGCCCCTTCAAATACTGTTGCCGCAGCAAACCGAGCCTGAGTCAGGGTTAAGGGAAAAAAAGCCCAAGCAGCTGATCCTGTAGGTTGCTGGTAAGGACAGTCTCCAAGCAGGGAGGAGATCCATGGTCCTGGGGAGCTGGAGCATGAAGTAAAACCCACACGCAGTCCTGACACAGCCCCTGTTGAGTCTGACCGTTGAACTATTCTCGTTTTGACACCCAACTTCTCGTTCAGGACCTGTCAGCCCCATTGAAAAATCCCGGAATCACAGAGTGAGCAACCAGTTTCTGCTCTTGGGGTCTACTAGAGGCTCACAAACACAGAACAGATGCACACACACAGACATAACTACTTCAAATCCCACAGAAATCCAGTGAGGCTGTGGTCTGTACACCAAGACTCCGACGCCCGTGGCTTCTTTATACAACCAGGGGTGTTTGGGGGCCGTATTTCAGGTCCCTCGTAGCTAGGGGCAAAGGCAGGTTTGTCATCCACACATAGAATTCACATGTGTAAGAACTGTGGGCAAAGGCAACTGTTAAATTTATTTTTGGAATAAAAGTCAATTTACTTCTTTGTAAAAAAACATAATAAATGTAATAGGCAAAACCAATTAAAGTGCAATCCTGGTAATTATTGACATCAGTGAGAGCCCCGAGTTCACTAGGCACCCAAATTGGATTAATCTGCTCAAAATATAATGCTACAAAGAAACATTTAATGTCTCTGTGTTTATGAACATGTGTTCTATGGTATAATTTTGTTTAATCTTCAGAGGCCTCTAAATTTGATCTTAGACAAACTGGCAAACTTTTGCCCGACTAAAGAATGCCAAATGAAGCCTAAAAAGGGATGGCTAAGATGAGAGCAGCTCATTGTCCCCACTGCTTTGCTCTGCACAGGTGTGGTAGGGATGCCACCAGCTCAGGTTAAGGGGTGAGCCCAGGGAGGTTTGTGGCTGTTCCACCCACCCGTAGCACCGCAGCACAGCGGGGCGTCCCCGTGAGCACAGCCCTCCCACCCAACGGCACTAACGCCCCCCAGAAGAACGGCTCTGGGCCCAGCTTTCCATATTCTATAGGCTTACTTTTTCTTCTCTTTCTCCTGAGGGCTGTCCTCCAGGGGACTCCACACCTAAGCATGGAGACCCAGACCCGGTGGCATCCCTACGTCATTGGGTAGGGGGGGACGATCTCCACAGAGACGCAAACACACCTTTCCAAACAGCAAATACCTTCAGACTCATTTGGAAAACACAAGCTGGAATAAGTAAAATCCTACTGTCAAGCATAAGCATCTTTTATCCCCTCCAGAAGGCAGGGCAGCATTCAGTATCAGTGGATTGCCATCAACAATAAAAATACCTAAGAAAGCACCCACCTGGCGCCTTTTTAGGCAAAGAGTTGCCTCTGAACAGCAGCTTTGTGTTTCCCACTGTGTTGTTTAATGGTAGCACTGAGTTGTTGGTCTGCCCAAGGGCCAGCAGTCAGGAGGTCACCAGCAGTGGTTTTGGGCTCTTGACCTGCTCCACATCTGGAAACTGTGACCACCACTTGGTTATATCAAGGAGCCATAGCCCATACCCAGGCAAAAGCACTTAAAACCATCACAGCAACCTCATTTACTATGAAGAACATCCCCATACACTGAGAAAACCGAGTTTAACCTGTGCTAATATTCAGGCTGGGTAGTCTAAAGACAACTGCCTACCTTGCAGTCCCTGGGAGGAAGGTGGGAGACCTTGGAGCTGACTCCTCTTTTGCCAAGCCTGGCAGCTAGCTCCAGAGAACGCCCTTGCAAAGAAGTCTCGCACTTGCATTATGATTCACTCCGTGGTTTTATGGGGTTAGTTTTGTTAAATTCGTGCAGATGCAAGAGGTGTGACTTTCAGCCTAGAACAGACTATTCTCTCCATGTTGTGGCAGCTCAGTCACTCTGCGTGAGCTCAGGTAGGCAGCGTCCTCCTGCCTAGAGCCTGGCAGCTCCCCTGGTTAACCCAGCTCTACTCTCACTGACCCACGTCTCTGCTCCAGCCACAGGCCTTCACAACCATTGGGGGCAGCTGAAGAAAATGCAACAGGACTTCTCTTCTCCCCAGACAACAGGGTTATTCCCATCCGAAGGCCCCAGGGCAGTCTCTTACAGCAGGGAGCAGCACCCTGCCTCTGTGCGAGGCTGCAGCCGCAGCTCTCTCCTCTGGTGTCAGTAACCCCACGGGGGTTTGTGTCCAGCACCTTCCTTTGTGTCACTTTTCTTCCTGTCACACTGAAGAAAGTGTGTTAGTTCTGCAGGGAAACCAAAGCATTCTAACAGCAGTCGCTTGTTTACAAAATCGCGGTGCAAGTTCCACGTAGAGCAGCAGCAACACCGGGTGCTGCTCCGCACCGCCCCCAGCGCAGACACCGCCTCTCCCTCGTGAGCGACCACCTCCACCCTCTGTAAGCGACCACCTCCACCCTCTGTGAGCCACCACCTCCACCCTCTGTAACCGACCACCTCCACCCTCTGCGAGCGACCACCTCCCCCTGAGACTAGAGACCCCTCGTCTCCAGAAGGCAGGGCGATCCTAAGCTAATGAATGAATTTTTAGCTGACTGGATAATTCGGGTGTAGAGCCTTTTTCTATACCCGATACAGCACCACACTTGAGAAGCCCAAACCTACATTCCGGAGAATAAATTTGAAGTTAAGTGGCTGAAAGGATTTAGTAACTCCTGCACTGCACCCTATTCCCTGATGAAGTGTTTCTCCTTTGTCTATGCTACAGCAGCAGCAATTTTTAATCAAACATCTTTTGCAGTTAAGTACCTTCAGAAAGCTACCGATTCTCCACACCATCTGTTTGTATTTCGCTTATTGTTGTTTAAAAAAGCACTTTCTGTGCACTCAAAGGGAATGCAGGCGCTTCCCTAATGCCGGAAGCTGCCGAGTGCTTCTGCCCTTCTCCAGTGTCCGCTCTGCACAGACACACAGCTGACAGTAACACTTTTATCGCTCCTTTGCCCCAGAAAAACCCATAGTAGAACTCTCTGCACCCCACTCTCGAGAGCAGCTCATACCAGATCACTGATTTCTGAGGGGAGTTCTGCAGATGGATGATTTTATGCCTGTTGCTGAAGGAGGTGGATTGCTGAGGAGCCGTTTGTGGCAAGCTGCTTGCACAAATACGACTCCTTTCTCAGGTGACAGCATGTTCAAACCCTCTGCACTTCTGAGAGCCTGCATGGGAAAGAGGTGGGGGGTTTAAACTCCCTTGTTGGGTGTGGTGGTAAAAGAAATACATAAGAATGACTTCAGTTTTCCTTCTGTTTTCCTGACTGCAGAGCACAGGTTCTCTGTGCAGGAAACACTCCTCCTGTCTCAGAGGCACATCCCATCTGCCTGCAGGTCAGTATTTACATTCTTCCTCCACTACAGCTGCATTGTTCTTCTTTTCTGCCACGGCACAGTAATATTATGGCTTAGCTTTTGTGACATGAAGTGAGATTTAAGTAATCAGCAAGGAATACACCTCATCTGAAACCTAATCAGTTCCCTTTGAACTGAGTCTGGGGCACAGGGGAGACTCAGCTGGCCGGCAGGCATCGCGCTGGCTATCACCTACTCCTTATTACTGTAAGAACAGTAACAGCATTTTACTGCTTTTGTCCTGGGACAGGTATGGGACCAGTTGTGCAACAGGCTTTAATGTTAGCAAATATGCATGTACATCCCCTTGGCTCAGTCCCTCCACGGGGCCTGCAGGCACTAGCAGGCAAGAAGAGGCATTTTTCACCGCTGCAGGCTCTTGGCTGTTCCCTCCACTGCTTTAGGAGAGCTGAGGATGGGTGACAAACACTGCCAAGAGGCTATGGTGGCACATGCAAAAATGCAAACAAGACAAACATCTACAAAAGTAACCAGAGAAGTTACATGAATGCAGACAAAGTGGGTGGGTGTCTGAAGTAACGATTTTTGCTGTCATTTATTCATCTTTATGGATTTCATTGCCAGTGCCTAAAATAAACAACTTTCTCTTGTAGAATGAAATAAAGTATTGGACTCACAGACCAATGAGATCCTGCATTAAATGACTTCAAAAGCAGTGAAAGTGTCAGACTTGGAGTCGATGGCACGTCAAGTGCACCAGTGACTGCTGAGCTGTGATTTATACACCTTCATGAACGTAACCCGAGCCGTTCCGACAGGCAGACGGTGTCCTGGCCCTGGAACTCAGCTGCCTCTAGGCAGGCTCTTCACAGCCTTGTACTCAGAGAGCTGATACACACAATGTCCTGAAAAGCCAGGCCAAAGCCTAAATTGTAAACACTAAAACCCTAAAATAGACAGAATTTCAAATACAGCTGATGATGGTTTGCCTTTCTTATTTTTCACCGCTCAGCACTGGGTCTGAAAAGAGATAGAAACAGGGCTAAATAGAAAAAGAAAGTAACTTTAAAAATAATCGATCCTAGAGACTCCTTTCTTTGCTTCAAGGAAGCAAAAGGTGAATGCCAAACACTTCTTTGAGCTTCTAGTATTCACTACTGCAATTAAATCATCACTATTTATTATTAGCAACAGCCACAAGAGAGAAGTTTTGTGATCAAATTGCCGTTTCCACTTTCTTTTTCAAGCAAGAGGTTTGCTTAGGTTCCCCAGAGGAGGAGAAAACATGCAGTTCGCTTCTTTGTATTCTCTCTTTTCCCGTTTCTGCACAAGAGCATTCAGGCACAGCTGAACTGTGCCCCCCAAGAGAGGGAGCACCGAGGCAAGAGGAGGGTCGGGCTCTGCACCCCCAGCCCCAGCAGCGAGCCCGTCAGCTGCGTTACACAAGAGTTCACTTTGCTGAATCGCTATCTTCTGGTTAAGACATAGCATTTCATCACCCAAGAAAACATCAAAAGATTTCAGGCTCTGACATTCCCATCCAGGACAGGTTTCAAAGTCTTTCATCAGCCACTGAAACTGGATTAGCACCAGAAGGTATTTAACAGCCCCTCCCTGACTAGAGGAGAGACCCGGGGACCTTCGGCTTAGCAAGAATCTATACAATGTGATTAGTAATTTCAAGATACCACACATTTAAAAGGGAATTCTTCAGCATTCTTTGGGAATGTTGACTGTAAAACTATGAACTGATGAAGAGCCGATGAAGGGTCTGACTGAATAATGTCAAAATCCAGAAGCACAGTAATGAAACTGCTGGCGAGCAGCTTTAGGTAAAGTTGGGCTAAGAAACATTTCAGGTCACTGCTTTTCAATTTAATATCCCAATATTACCCTTGTTTCAATTTGTAGTGTGTTAGAGGAGTGGATAAAACTGGCTTTCAGCTTCATCTCTTTGCTCACAGAAACAGAGAACAACATGTTTACGGGCCCCAAGCGTGGCCTCTTCTTAATGACTGCAGCGTACGGATCGGCTCGCAAGAAGCCCACCTCATGGGCAGCAGGCACAAAGCAACCACGCTGAAATTGCCTTCACTCACAAGCCCTGCAAAGGCTGGCGCTGTCTTCTGGAAGAGGTCAGACCTGGATGGTGGCATTTTAACTGCTGAGTTTTCCCAGCCCTTATCACCGGTCCCAGATGGTGCATTTACTTCCCAAACGCGGTGCAGCTGGAGCCCCAAACACACCCGCCCCACAGAGCCAATAACACACGCTGGAAAACGCCACAGTCAAACAGGGAAAGGTACAAAAGCCTTGAAATGCTATTTGAAAGTAGGGCAGTGCTGGCAGGATGTAAAACTCCAGCAGCTTCTGAGCAGGCAAAACATGAAAACCTGCCTGTCCAGCACAGAGCTGACTTTTTTATAGAGCTGCACGAGCGTGACAAAACAATTTCAGCTCGTCAACAAGTCATTTGAAGTACATTCTGCACGGGTTTTTTAGCTATCTAATGGTATTTCATAATAGCATTATATCAGAACATTATGGATCCACCAGTCAGACAGAAAATAGTTGTGTTCAAAATCAGACACAGAGCATGAATTTACAGTTCTCTGTGCTTCACGGCAATGTAGCCCTTAACCCGGGTGTCAATGCAGATAAAATCATTCAAATGGCTGTGATTTTTATGATATTTAATTGTTTAGCTAACTGACAAAATAATTCTGCCCATTGCAATGCAGAATATACAGCAATAGAAATGTTTCTGGTATTAAAATTAAACTATTCAGAATTTATTTACTGACAAATATTTACTGACAAATAGTACACATATTCCCAGAGAAACTGTAGCTCCAGAAGTTCATGTTCTTTCAGTAAATCAGAACCTATAGCTCAACATTTTTACACTGAACCTCTGTTATCAATTGCTTCCAGTAACCAAGGTCATCAATTTTTCAAAACACAAGAAAAAAGGGAACCTGGTAAATAAATAGATTTGAGGTTGCACTTTAAATTATTGTTTTCCATGGCTAAAACCAAGGAATAGTCCACCAGAAACATCAAGCTATCAGACCCAACAGAAGCCTAGTAGCATTTGAGTTAAGCGGAGGTTTCACTGCCGGCGCTGCCTACGCAGCAGGCACACAGCTAGGGATCTGGTGCCTCCTCCCGAGTCTCTGCCCCTTTATGCAGATGGCTGCAGATCGAATTTCTGTGATGTCTTCTGGCCCTACAGCAGTTGCACCCTATAGCTGAGGTACCCTATAGCTGAGGTACCCTATAGCTGAGGTACCCTACAGTGGAGGCACTTTTGCAACCCATACAGTTTGGAAAAACCCTGCCCTCCCCAGTTTCCCACAGACAGTGTGAGATACCACGGCCCCGTTCTCCGCTCGAGGAAGGTCCAGTGGAGCTTCTAATTTATCCCAGCTGCAGATCGGACACTGCTGAGATGCTGAGTTACTGCTGGTCCCCGTGCGAGTTTCTGTGTGCACATTATGGGCATTAGAGTACGTGACCCGATGGAGCTGCCGAGTCAGAGCCAGTCAGTTCACTGAGGAAACAGATGTTTACTTCTGTCAGTGCTGCTGAGCCATTAACTGGGATTATTAATCTGCAGATAAAACCTCATGTGTTAGTGTGCTTAGCCACTCACAGAAAAACAAAGGTTCAGACCCTGATTTAAGATCTGCATTGCTATTAACGATTAATGGCAAGTGAAGGTCAAAGCTGAACGAAGCATGATTTTCAAATCTCTGACAAAGTATGAAGAATTGGCAAATCTTAAATTCTCTCCTGCTGTCAGGTATCATACTTCTGTTTGGATTACAGTTTGTGCATATGGCAAAATTAACTAAAATACCAAATCATACAGATTTAAGAACAAACTTCAATGAAGCCGATTCCTATCTGGGCGCTGATAATTTTGAATATATTAAAATAAAGACAATAGACTTATCTTATTGAATTAACATTTAAATTTGCAGACTTCCCATAGGCCAAAACAAACAAAAAACTAATAAATATGCTGAAAAAGTCCATACCTCAGTATGAAATCCTGACCCCTTCTCCCGCTAAGTACACACAGCCCCAAGACAGGGAGGATGCCAAGCTGCAGGGGCCCCTCGGCGGGGAAACCTGCGATCCCGACGGCATCGTCCCTCAGCCGAAACCCCAGCGCGGGGACGGACGCTGCGGAGGGTGACACTCCAGTGGGGTGGCCGATGGAGGGTGACGGTTTAGAGCGGTGGCCGACTTCAGAACTGGCCTGTGCTCCTGTCCACAATTAAGCTAAACACCATGCTCGTGCTAAGGCAGTGTTTTGTCCGGATTTATGTGCAGAACCTAACTCTGGGCTCATTTCAGTGTAGGTTTATGGCGCTCCTTAGGCTCCTGGCCCTGCAGTCCTCCCACAGCAGGCCTTCTGGTGTCACATCTCCCAGTAAGGCCACACAAAGTCCACCCAGAGCAGGCCTTCTGGTGTCACATCTCCCAGCGGGGCCACACAAAGTCCACCCAGAGCAGGCCTTCTGGTGTCACATCTCCCAGTAATGCCACACAAAGTCCACCCAGAGCAGGCCTTTTGGTGTCACATCTCCCAGCGGGGCCACACAAGGTGATGAAGGAGAGGTCGAGGTGTTGTACAAGGCCCTGGACTTGTTCAGCAAATAAATTCCACCCCTCAGGAGATGGCTGCCCACTCACAACCCCAGGCCTCAGCCCGACGCCTGTTCAGGCCTCGCCTGTGCCTCTGATGGGCACTAAGCTCCCTCTGTGCCAGGACACCCCAGCAGGCGGCGGTGGCCATGTCTGGAGGTCAGGTACCGGCCGTCGAGGAACTGCCACCTCCGGCTGCTTTCCTGCCGACTCAAAAAGGGCTGGGTGGGGATTTGAGCAACTTGGTAAAGCCAGAGCTAAAGCAGCGTTTCCCTCCGCCCACACGGGGTGCGGGGACACGCCGCTGAGTGTGAGGGGAAAGGTGCGGCCCTGTCCATGCCGTCCATGTACCTCGCACCGGCTGTGGCCTGGCGGGACTGTCACTCGGCAGCCGGCAACCGCTGTTCTGGGGTACTGGCCACAGCCTCGGCCCGAAGGCAGCGGCTGGGGAAGAGGTCCCGGCTGGCGGGAGGGCAGGGGGGCCGCCGGTGGGACGGCGCCAACCCTCAGCTCTCCCCGCATCGCCACCATTTCAGGCGGTTTCCGTGGAAACGCCGCTCCCCCGCCCCCCCCCTCCGNGGAGGCAGCCGTGCGGGCTGGCCTCGGCGGGAGCAAGGAGAGGAGGAGGAGGATGAAGCGCACGGCGCCCCGCAGCACCCTGCGGAAGATAATAAAGATGCACAAGCCGCAGTTGCGCCTGGCGGCCAACGCCGACCTGCTGGTGAGGAAGGGTGAGGGGCGGGCGGCCTGCAGCGGGGGTTCGGGCCTGGAGGCTTCCAGCTCGCCTGCTCCGGGCACCGATCCCGGCCGCTCGGGCTGCTCCGGGAGTGCTCTCCCGGGCTGGGGGCGGTTGGGCTTGTGGCCGTGGCGGGCAGCTCAGCTAGTCTATTTGAGACGGGGTAGCTGTCCCTAAATAGGGGCGTTTAGTCTCTAAATATTGTCGCACTTCAGGGAACGAGCATTATATTTGCATCATTCCGCAAGTGCATGGGGCACTGAAAGCTGGAGATGGGCATCTCTGGGGTTGGAAGGGAGACTGGCATCGCCTGCACTGGGTTGACGGGGATGGTCTGGTGCAGGTGGATATAACGAGGAGGTGGGAGTGAGTGTGCTGTGGATGGGCACAGCCAGGGGACTGGGTGTTACTTGGATGTTAAGTTAGCAAAGGTATTCCAGCTATTCTTTTTAGAAGCTGAACTGGAACATCAGCCCCACGAATCTCGGTACTATTTCTGCAGAGACCCGCGGGCAGGGGGAAGGGGGGGCTTGTGGGGAGGCAGATGATTGCTGTGTCTAATAAGATACTAATAAGTCATGCTTGCTGCCCTCTGCTCTGCTGGTTGCTACTGTGTGGTAGGATATGGATGGTGAGTTTGGGGATTCAGGGACAGGCTGGTGCATAAATATTGTCTCACCACACGCACACACAGCTGTTCAAAGAGCTTGATGTAGAAAGATTGAGAAATAGGATTTTGGATTATCTGGCAAACTCGCAGGTGCTTGTTTATGTGGAGCAATTTGGGTATACAGACATCCATCAACTGAATTAGGTTAATGAGTTGGTAAGCTGTCAAAGCATCGTCAGTGGTCGTATTTTTGTGGAAGGCCATCTAAGTAATGTCTGTCTAAAACTGAGAAATGACATGTGTTATTAGCAATCTAATGAGGAGAATAAGGTGTTGGGATCCTGCTCCTGCTTCAGAGATACCTGCTGGTGAAGGTGGGGGGGGCTAACAGCCATATCAGACACGTCTCAAAGCTGGATTCCTTCTCACCTGCGGTAAGGGACTTGTGGCACAGGGAGGGCTTGTCTCAGCAAGAAATTACTTAACTACAGCAAGGAACCAAAATGCAGAAAAGCTTCTAGTAGCTGCTGTTCTGAAAAAAAACCAAACCCAAACCCATCTGCATAGAAAATTATTCTTTAAAGTGCCTTAATAGTCTTAGTTTGCTTGAGGACCGCGTCCTCTTGTTTTCAAACGCCTGTGACTTGTGGAGTGTCAATGCATGCTGCCTTTTTTCATATGTGCATCAAAGGTGTGTCTTGTAGCATCTTGAGCGTTGGTATCTGGAGATATGAAGCTGAATTTAAATATGCAACATGAAAACCAAGAAAAGATTAATATGAGTTGAAATGGTAACTAGAGGATTTACAGTTTAATGTAAACTCTATGTATTTTTCTGATTGGCATAATAAAAACATGATCTATTGCTACTGCTTTTGCTATCCTTGGAATATTTCATGGCATAAGGACGTGGCCCCTTGCTCCTCATGCTCAGACCCGCTCAAAGCTCTCTGAGGAACGTGGTACTCGACGAATCAAACTTTGCTAGCACATTCACTACTAGGTTTTGTAGTACTCTTTGGTAACAGTTGGTCTGTTTTCACAGTCACGTTCATTTGGCTTCAAGGTAGCTTTGCTGTCTGAGAAGGGGTGAGTGGGACACCCCTCTGGGTCTTGGCTGCTGGCACCCATCTCTGCCATCACAGCAGGAGAGCTCTGAGCTGCAGAGGCTGCTGGGGAACTTGAAGGGACTAACGAACAGCAACAGTCTGAGCGGCTTAAATATGGCTGTGCAGATACTCATTCCATGATGAGATGAGAATGATTTTTAATGTGGAAGCTTAGGTTATCTCTTCTGGTGATGTCAAATTAAATGGTCTTTAATATTAGGAGGCCTGGCTTTTTTATTGCCCCTTTAAACAAGGATGGGCAGGGGTGATTGTCAGTGGTGTTCTTCAACTGGACATGTGGCTAACAGCCCTTTAGCTCTTTATATTTATGAATAAATTAGTAAAACTCTGCCTGTGTTGATTTATTGGGAAATAAAAGTGTGTGTTGTTCTTGTACTTTTGAGAGTGCTTTTTAGCACTGCTGTTACTCCCTGCAAACCCTGTAAGAGCCATTAAATCTCTCACTTCAGTGGTGTCTGTAGGAGCTCTCTCCAGGCGGAACCGTGTAGGTCTGAGCAGAGTGCCTGTGTGTGCTGCAGGGAAACGGCAGCGGCCGGTTTCCGGGCTGTCTCCCTGAGCAATCCGTGCCTTATGCTGAATCTCGGGTGATGCTCAGCCCAGAGAGGGCTCTCCCTGCCTGGCTCCTGGCGTAACCACGCGGCTTTCCTTCGCCTCTCAGTGAGTACATTTTCTCAATAAACCAGTGTCATCCTGTATGATCCTTACTAGCATGTTTGAAAGACATAAGAATTCAGACAGTTCTGTTAAATACCTGAACGGGGGGTTTTTCCTCGCCTTTCAGATTGTTTTGATCGAGTCTTGTTTCGAAGTTTGAAGCTCTGTCAGAAGCTATTTCCGAAGGGTTAACGTCTTTCTCTGTGCAGTGTAGCTGAGACGTTCCATCAAGCTTTCTAAAGAAACTGTTTTTTTGTTAATGTTTTTAGTTGACAAGATAAGAATTGTGTTTAAGGTTTTTCAATTGCTCTTAGAACTCCATTATTTACCTTTTTGGAAAAAAGAGGTAAAGGTTTTATTACTGAAGTCCAGATTTACCCCCCCGTGGTCTGAGAAGAGAAAGCTGCAAACTTTGTTCTGGCTTGAAGTTACAGAAGAAAAGCAGGAGCTCGGCTGTTTTGTGCTAGAAGGGCAGGTCTGGATTTATGGTGCAGGAAAAGCTCGGAGTATTGCACTGAATGCTCCCTTTTGCCTTCCTCACCGGCACAGGATGGTGATATATCAGCCTAGTAAATTGTCGCTACGGCAGCAAAGCACCGATCGGTCCCGCAGCTTGTCCTGCCGCCCAGCAGTGCTGTGAGGTTGTACCTGCATTCTTAAAGCCCTACAAACTTTCTTATTTGGGAAGTAAGCATTCTGTTGTGTAAGCTGGTTCTCAAGAGTAGTTCAAAGCTGCCCTTTAACTTTATGCAGAGGGACAATCGTCTCGCGTGCAGGAAAGCAGTGCCTGTAAGCAGAGGTGCTATCACCTGGCAGTAACTGCCACGGTCCCGGGGTTCGGTCCTTCTGCCTTTCGGTAGCCTTTCTTGATTGCCTTGGATAATCTGGACTATTAGCCTGTGCTTTCTCCTGCAATGTTTTAGTTATGAGTCTGTCTCTATACCTAGATGAGTTCAGAGGAAGCTTCTCAACATGAAGCAATTAGTTTAGAGAACAGAAAAATGAAGGTCAGTGATTCCGAGCCAAGATGCAGTTTGTAAAAGCAGTTCTAAAGGTTCTGCTTGTGCCTTTAGGTACCTCAGCAGGAAGATGTGCAAGTATGCAGTCTGCTTCTGCTCCTCCTCCCTCCTCTCCCCCAGGCTCTTTCCAGAAATCTAACCTCTGTGGTGATAAATCTGATAACGAGGGTTCTACTGTTGAACACCAAATCGGTGTCACTGCTCGATTCCTTTGGAGCTGATTTCTGTAACTAAAGACCAGTTTAAAAACAGCTTGGATGATTTGCCAAACCTACCTGCAAGAACATCTGCTTTTTGTGTAGTAGATGCTTCCAAACCGTGCCAAATATTATCTAAATTTATCTACTTCGTGCTGGCTGAGTTTAGCTCAGGAGGCTGGAAAACAAGCCCCTAAATTGCTCGTTACAGGAACACTGCGGCGCCTGTCCTCTGCTGCAGACCCACTGCCGAAGCAGTTCCTAATAAACTCAAACTGGGAACTTTCCTGTTCCTGTGCTGTCTTCCTGGGCTTTGCAGATCAGGTGTGGCAGAAGAACCACATCACCGAAGCCATGTCAAAAAGTTTTCATGTATTTCAGCCATACTTTTCCGAGCTCTTGCTCAAAAAGGCGCTGGTACGCTTTACATCGCACGGCTCCTGTCAACGCTTTAACTCACAGGCGCTGCAATTACCAGTTTCCAGGCTGGCTGTTACCATAGCTGGCGTGTCTGTAACGCTGGAGGTTTGTGTTACAGGCCCTGTAGTACTCGGGGGCTTCTCACTGGCAATTTCAGTGCAAGTCGGAGCAGCCCCTCGGCTGTGGGAAGTTGTGCCGCCTCTGGAGGAGCGGAGCAGGGTTCACATTGAAGGGAATATTCCCCACCCGTTCTTGTCGGCTCAAAAGGTTGAGTGATGAGAAAAATGGCTGGAACCTCCTGGTATTGAGAGTTTCTTGTTCTGGAGAAATGAGTGTCAGCTCTCCTTTGTGCTGGGAAGGGGCAGAAGTCCTTGAGCCTGTCTGTGGTCCATTTGGTGAAAGAGCAGGGATGAGTTTGCTGTTCCTTCAAAAGCTGGGTGCTGTGGGCAGTGAAATCTGACTATTTATTGGTGAGCAGAAAGGCTCTGTCTTATTCTCTGATTTTTGTGTTTGCATTTTATTATAAAAACCTGCCAATGAAGATCTGATTTGATTTCTGCTAGATCTGTTGTTGTTTGGATGATCTTTTCCGGAGCACTTAAGTACATGAAATTTAAACTACATTTGCAATAGTCTGGCAGTAAGGAGTATCTTGGGAATTTATTAAGAGTTGAACTGAGAAGTGCTTTGTTTCCCTGAGAGCACCTTTCAGGAATGTGGAAGCAGTCTGATATGCGAGTCCTCGGCCTCAAACAACGAAGCTCTGAAAACCCAAACTGCACTTAAACAGTTGGAATTCTTGATTTATCTTTTTTGTCTTCCCTCTTGTAAAGGTGCATTTGAGCTTTTTGTTGTTTCTCCATCGGCTGGCAGAGGAATCCAGGACAAATGCTTTTGAGAACAAAAGTAAAATAATTAAACCTGAGCATGCCATGGCTGCAGCAAAGGTAAGGCATTTTCAATGGTTTTCTTTTGTTGAATGTGAAATGTATTGTGCCAGCATATACAGAAGTTTTCTGTGTTAGTGGTTTGTTTATAAACCAGAACCTGCAAAAATATTCTCTAATAAGTCATTGACATCGTTCACCGTCACCAAGGCATCCAAATAACTCCCCTTGCCTTATTTTTACTTGATCATTTGGTGTTTAAATCGTGGTTTCAGCAGGTGGGTGAGTCTCCCCAGCAGGCTGCCAGCAGGCACCCATGGGCTCAAAGCCCAGGGAGCAGGAGCAAATTCCAGAGTTGGAGGATCTTTATTTGTGATGATCCTGTGCCCAGGAAGCGCTGTCTTAGCTTGAGTGAGAGCAGTGAAGCCGCTCGGGAGGAGCGGGGAAGAGTTCAGAGAGGCTCGGCTGTCAGTTCTTCCCCTGGGCTGGAAGGTGGCTGTGGGGGATCCTCGCAGCCCTGTGTGGATACCGCCTGGGGGTCACCCTTGGGGTGGCGTGTGGGCAAGAGGAGAGCTAGGGGAGGACAGAGCTCTGGGTAGTTAAATCGCAAAACCCACTCTGTGAGTACGTGAGGGAGGAGCTCTCTGTGTGGCAGAGCGTGGCATGCTTTGTGTAGGTGCAGAGGAAGGGAAGGGGAAGGTGCTAGGCAGGTTTCTCTCTCCAGCGATGGTGTCGCGGTACCCAACTTTCCCAGCTCACTTCTCACTGGGATGCGGCTGCCTTCGTGGTGGAACTGTCTGTAATTTGTCCAGTTACCTGCTCAGCTGCCTGCTACTGCTGGGCAAAGTGGAAGAACAAAACTCTGTGTGTAACCTGATATTTGCATCCTGTGCCTTCTGTTTATTTTTTCTTTCTCTTTTCTCTCCAGCGAAATGCTTGGTTTGATACTTTCTGTTGCCCAGGTAACGAGTACATACAGGATGTGTAGGGCAGCCAAGTCAATGTTACAGTTGGAATCTTATGCATTTGTAATTTCTTTTTAACTGCAAACTTAACGTTATTTGGACATTTCTGTGCCCCGTTTATTTTTCTAACATGAGAAGAAAGGGGAAAACTGCCTGTATTTTAATAATGTTAACACTTAAAAGGTCCCACTTGGGCTTTGAAGTTCGTTTTTCAGCTTAAACTCCAAACCAAAAAATGTCCTTCCAAGGGTCTGGGCACTCTTGACGCAGAGAGCAAGAAGGCAGTGCAGACACTGAGTGAGCACAGCACCTGCAGAACTGCAAATCTTACTTCTTAGTGTCCTTTTGTCGATGCCTAACACAGAGTAAGAGCTTCGAGGAATCCGCTGAGCGGGCTATTTCTCAGCAGTCACGTTTTTTCCAAAATCCTTTGTAGAGAATTCTTGATTGTGAACGGTTTTAATTTATTAAAAAAAATACTACTTTCTGATATGGTGTATTTCTGCCTGCTTTTCCCTGGACTCTTGCCCTTGGAGAGCCACTGTTTGGCCAGCACACCTTGGGTCCCAGTAATCTGGCACTCTGGGTCTCTGCCTGGATTGTAGTGACAAAAGCAGTGATAAATACTTTGTTTTTTTCTTTTTCCAGGTTATTTTAAAGAAAAGCAGAGGCTAGAAAACAGAACAGTGGAGTTTCAATGGACTTTTCTCTGTGCTCTCTTACGAATGCGAGGTCCTGTCAGCCGGCTTTCGCTCGTGGAAGCATTTAGCTTCATCGATGTCTCTCTCCTGACTGAGTATCTTGCCGTTTCTTCACAAAAGTAATTTGAGAATCCTACAATGTGTATTTTAATACACTTCATGCATAATTTAAAAACGTGTCTCACTTGTCATTTAACACTTTCCATGTACCTTATTTCTCCTGGAATGACAGAGGAATGCTTACACCACAGTCAGCCCGTAGGTGCAGCGTGTCATTGGCTGTTAGGTGTGTGAAGCTTTAAAAGGAGAACTGTAATAGAAGTGGAGGTTTCACCAAATCCAGGGTAGATGACAAAGTTCAACACAGGGTCACCAGCTAAAAAAATCTCAACTTTCAACACAAGTGCTATAGTGTATTAAATATCTCAGCTTCAATTTATTTATCAATGCCTTAGGATTTTGTAAGTGACTTTGAAAAGTAGGCTGGGACTTGTGGGAAAGACGATGCAGTTCGTACTCCCCGCCACGTGTGAGCCTGGCCTCCCTGCTGCTGTCTGCCAGCCAGCCCGGGGCTCGGGTTCGGTGGGTGAATGCTGTGGGAGAGAGCAAAGCTGTGCTGGAGCCGAGGGCTCCGAGGGGAGATCCCCCCAGCATGGGGAAGGTAAACCAGCTCCAGTGCAAGCTTCTTCCCCCTCCCGCCTTTGTCATCCTGGCTTGGTAGAAGGCTCAAAACCTACATTATATAAACATCTCTTATATGTCACTTTCTATTCCTAATCTGATGTTTTTAAACAGTTGCTGAACACTCTGCTTGATGAATCTTTTAATGAAGGTGTAGTTGTACCTCGGGGTTTGACCCGGTAGCGCAGGGGTCGTTGTGTGCAGTCGCTGCTCCTTCGTATGCACAGTGAGCTATTCTTAAAATAAAGTTTCTAAAACCATTATGGCTGGAGCAGTCTGACTTTAACACGTTGCTGAGTACCTTCTAGAAACGCTCCAGGAGGAGAGCCCCGCTGTAGGAATGTTTGTGTGGTCTCAGGAACTGGGAGCGGTGCCAGAACGTCCACTTCCCTGTCGTGTGCCTGCACTCCTTCACCTCCCGTCCAAGCTGGGAGCAGCCAACCGCTGGCCTGCCCGCCGGGAGGGACCTTCCTCGGCTTTGTGTGGCCTCAGGGCAGCCCCTGCTGCTGCTGCTGCTCACAAGCCTGGCTAGATCCCTTCGTCTGCACTTCTCTCCCTGCCTTGGGGTTCCCAAAGCAAGCAGGGAATAGGCGTGTGCGTGGCAGAGGGCATTTGGACTGAAGTTCACCCTCAGGAATAAGGGAGACCTGATATTTAGGTTTTTCTTTGTAATTAGTCTGAGATTTAACAACTTTCTTGCGACCCTAGCTTTTCCTTTGATGGAAAAGTTTTCTCTTAATCCTTCCCTGAAATATTTTCCTGCAATCCTCGTGTGCAACCACATGCATTTCCTGGTTGTCCTGCTGTTTGGGTGCTGGAGCTTCTTTGTGGGAGTGGTTCTGATGCTGGTTGCTTGGTTCCCCTGGGCGCCTGGCGGAAGGTTCTCTCTCTCCCCAGCGGAGGGGTGATCGGCTGCTGCTGGGGAACGACCTCAGCCTTTCGCCCAGTGGTTTTGCCTGCACTCGTGGACAAGAAGATGTGTGTGTTTTTTAGAGGAGAGGGACTTTGTTCTGTAAGAATCGAGTTGCAGGGTGTCCTGGGGCTGCATGGCTGGACCCTGGCAGACGTTTGGTGGTAGCTGGAGCAGGGAAGGGGTTCCCAGCACCTGAGGAGCTTGGCAGCTGTCCAGGTTTCTCTCTTAGACTTTAAAGAATTGCTCACTGAAAATGGAAGTGGCTGATGTAGCATGGTTAAGCACTCAGAAATACACAATGCTGACGTGTTTTTAGTGTATCTTCTGGAATGTTCACCAGACAGTGAGTTATATTGCGGTTTGGTGGCTCTTCTGCACTCCTTCCTGCATGTATGTGGGGTCTCTCCACCCAGTACTCCTTCCCTTCCAGCAGTGCCACCTAGGTACCTAGTAATGGTTCCCCTTTATGTACCCTTGGAGGATGCACTAATTATCTCTTTTCTGTGAGGGAGCCTCTGGGCCAGAAAGTCCAAGTACGTATTTCTACCAAACGTCTCACCAGGCGTGTGGCAGGACCCTGCTGGTTGGGCTCTCTGGTTGGAGTTGCTGGGATGATTCTCCCTGAGGAGGAGAAGGGGAAGGATTTTTGAGGGAGAACCACGCTGGTGCATTCAGAAAGTGTCCTTTCTACTCGGCTCCTTTCATAAAGCCTTGGGAAATTGGGCAGCTGTGGAGTCCAGAGCAAGATGTGAGCTTGTGGCTGGGGCCCAGCTGATGGCCCTTAGTTCGGGTCTGGAGGGAGGCTGGGCCGTGGATTCTGCTGCTTTGGCTCAGAAACGCGGCGCAGGGGCTAGAGACGGTGTTGGTGCCATGGGGCTTCGTTCCCCTTGTTTGTGGAGGAGCTGCTGGTTGCGAAGAAAGGGTCTGAAGTTGCATAATTAAAGTAGCAAATATTCCCTGGCCGTCGTGGTACCGTAGGGGAAATAACTGGGAAGTATGTAGGCTGTAACAGGAAAATGCTTTTTCTAGCCATAAGGTGGGGATAGAAGAAAAACTGTCTTTTTCTGTCTGCAGTAACTCCCCCTCAGAGAAAACACCCTGGTGTTTCCTACTCCAGAGTCCACGGTAGGATGTGACGCTTCCAGGTGTGGTTTTGGGGACTCCCAAGCTCGTGCTGCTGACAGGGGCAGGGCAATTAGTGTTCATTCACACGCTGATCCAAAGGTAGTCTTGAGTAAGTGGGTGTTTGTAATCTCTTCAGAGATCATCGTTCCAGCATCAGACGCTGTTTGCAGTGACTGGGCTGTAGCCTTTGTCCTGCAAAGCCTTGTTTTCAGAAACAGGGATGCTCTCAGGGCGGTTTGTGCAGGAGGTTTTGTCCTGGCTGTTGCTCGTTCCGCAGCCTTGAGGGTAAGACACGGAGCTGGTGATGCTGAAGTGCTGACTCAGCACTGCGCCCAGCTCCTGCCACCGACAGGGCATGGCACCCCCTAAACACACAGGGGGCTGAGGCCAGCTGTGATCACGAGGGTGTGTTTAGAAGGTGTGACAACATTAGAAGTGCTGGCTACAGTACAACAGAGGTCCTTACCCGGATTGTAAACTCCATGTCCAACTCAAATTTCTCAGGCTGCTTCAAAGTGCAGCTGTTCTGTTCCATATACTTGATGTGTGTATTGGGATATAGATTCCTCGATGGATTTTACTGGTTCTGTTCTCCTGGTTGCTGCGGTGGCTCACTGGGGTATGACAGAAGTGTTTAACACAATCAGTATCTCACATGGGACCATAGAGTTGTCTGGGTTGGAAGGGACCTTTAAGATCATCCAGTCCAACCCAACTCTGATAACCCCCATCACTAACCCGTGTCCCTCAGCACTGTGTTAACCCAGCTTTGAAATCCCTCCAGGGATGGTGCCTCAACCCCTGCCCTGGGCAGCCCCTTCCAAGGCTGAACAACCCTTTCAAGGTAAACATTTTTCCTAATTATCTCCAAACTAAACCTCTTGAGTAGTTTCAGTTTCTGTAGTGAGGAGATGCTGAGAGTGGTTTTGTTGTGCTAAGTATGGAATTGCAGCTTCTGGAGGAAGCTGATGAAGAGCCTTCCTGCCTGACCGGTGGCTCGGTCGGGATTCATCGATGCCCTGCCCGGTGAGCAGAGCTGGGGTGTGAGAGCTTCTCTGTGCCCCACAGGGGTGGTACCCGCTACCATCCCACGGGCTGGGTGATGGACGAGATCCTGCTGAAAGCCAGATCCGCTCGGGCTGTTGGGCTCCTGCGAGATCAAGTTTCCTACTGAGAAGGTCACTTTCCTGAGGGAAGGATTTTGGTGCATGGAGAACTTGGTAGAGCGTAGAAAAATCCCTAAACAACCCTCAAATTGCTTCTGCTTTGCAGAAGCTGTGTAGACGCAGCCTTATTATTGGTAATAACGTGATTGCAGCAGTTCAGTAGACCCAAAGGCAGCTCCTGCAGGAACAGCCCGCTCTTCCCCACCAAGCACTGGGGCAGCGAAACCAGAGGCCTGTTGCTTGGTTGCCCAAGTTTGCAGAAAGCACAGGAAGGTACTTACTTTGGCAATTGAGCGGATCCCAAATCCAAAATTATACAGGGCAAACGCTGCCAGAGGGATGTAGTAAGGGATAGGGGAGGATCAGCTGGAGAATCCCTGTCCCTCACACGGGGTCTGGTTTGGTGGAATGGTGTTAGCACTGACCCCTGGAGCTGGCAGCCCGCTGCCCATGGGGTCAGGTGTTACTGATGGTGTACCTGAAACCCGTTTCCGTGAGACGTGCCCGAGTTCTGTAAGTAGCCCAGGGCAAGGGAAGCACTGGGGCAACACCTGAGCCGGTCTCTGCAGTCGCCGTGCACGGCTGACACCGCCCGCGTCCGGCAGGTCCCCGGGCCTGGCTGTTGCAGGGTGAAAGCCGAAGCGTGCTGGCGGTGGCCTATGTCTTAAACAGGTTGAAATTCTCTTCTTTGGCTTGTTTTCACTCTGCAGGGGAAATGCCGTGTGTACAGTGCGGCTCCCAAGGCGGGTCAGCTCTGAAACAGCAGTGATTTCTGCAGGTCGGCTGGCCACGGAAGGGAGTCACAGACAGGCCTGCGTTTAAAACCCAGGGAAAAGGAGTGGGGAGCAGTAAGGAACGGGCAAAGGTGGGCGCAGGGCACAGGAACGGATGGTCTTCACCATGTTTCTCTCGTTGCACAGTCTGTTCGGGCTGAAGGTTAGCTGTGGGCTCCAGAACTTCCCATGTTCCGGGGCTGGGTCTGGGGGAGGAGGGCAGGGATTTTCACACTGTGCAGGTGACTGCCCTTCCACACCTCCTTCCAGAACAGCCACTGCTGCGCCTGCTCAGCGGGAGCTTCAGCTTCACTCGCGTGTTCTCACCTCGCTCCCTCGCCATCAGCGTCCCACATGACGATTGGTTTTGACGATACTTTTCCTGTTGCCTCTTCTGGAAGGTTTTTTCCACAAATTCACTGGAATGTACCTGGAAAATTGAGATCAGAAGTGGCCAAAAGGAAGTTCATTGTGCTCGGTCTAAGAGCTTTACAGGACACTTTTCCATAAGTACTAATATTTTGTAAAATGCTGGATTATGTGTAAATTAACTTGCTTTTCAGTAACTAATCTTGAATTTGTTTTCCTTCCTGTTTCCCTTTTCCTGGTCTGGATGAGACTGCAGAGCAGAAAGCCTTGTTTTAGGGCAGCAACAACATCTAAAAATCCACACCTGCCAAAAGAACGGATTGGCTCCCCGTTTTCATTGAAGGCACATTGATATTCTGCATGGAAATTTGGGCAATAGCGTGTTTTGTCACTTAAATGACCAACAGGTTGAACGCCTGGAGGTGTTTGTCATAGATTAGTAAGCATGTGTGTGTATAAATGCGTCACGTGGCTGCAGAATTGAGATGAGAATCTCCCTTCAGCGCTACCTGTGGGTTGGTATTTGGTTGGTTGGTTGGTTGGTTGGTTGGTTTGCTTTTGAGACCAGCCCGAGGCTGGCCCTTCTGTCTGTCCACGGGCTCCTAGAGCTGCTCTGCCTCAGGGAATCATGGAATCGGGGAATTGTGGGAGTTGGAAGGGACCTCTAGAGACCATCCAACCCAACTCCCTGCCAAAGCAGGGCTGCCCAGAGCACAGCGCTCGGGGCTGCATCCAGGCGGGGCTGGAAGGTCTCCAGAGAAGGGGACTCCACACCCTCCCTGGGTGGGCTCTGCCACCCTCACCCCAAAGAACTTCATCCTCATCTGGGAATGGAACTTCCCGTGTCCCAGCTTGTGCCCGTTCCCCCTCGTCCTGCCACCAGGAACTACTGAAAACTTCCTTTTTTGTTTTAACCTTTCCTGTAGGTCCTCTGTGCTTTTGTAGACACTAATGTAGGCTGTTTGAATTTGCTTTAGTTTATCTTAAATGGTGAGTAAAAACTCAAAGGAATTAGAAGTTCCTCAGAACCGCTAGTCCTCAGGGAGTGCCCGGGCACAGGAGGTAGTGCCCTTACCCAGGTTCCTGAAGAGCTGGTGCTTGCTCTTCCCGCTTCACCTGAATGTTTGGGAGTGTGGGTGGGATAAGCAGGAGCCGCAGGAGGGTGGGAGAGCAGGACCCAGCCCCCGGGGATGGCTCTCGTTGGCTGCGCATTTGAAGTTAAGGCTCAGTCAGGTGTGGGATCACTTCCTGGCGTGAGAAGGCGTTAGTGGTGCTGTGGGGTTTGTACCTACCACCACAAAGAAGCCGTGATGGTGATGATGGTGGTGGTGGTGGTGTTCCTGCTCGCCCTGCCGAGCCCAGCGCTGGCCTGAGCAGCGAGCTGGCGGGGCGGCTGCTGCCGGCAGCTGGAAGAGCAGGCAATGTTACAAACAGGATGAGTGCGAGCGCAGCAGTTTTACTTTGGCATGTTATTTTTCACGAACCTAGCATCTTTTGCAAGGTTTTCCTGGAAACAGAAAGAAAACACCTTTCCAAATCATCTCTGCTCGGGCAGAATGGGTGCATAATTGCTCTGAGCTCCTCCAAAACAAACGTTCCTGAGTTGTACCTTGGATGTTTCCGCTAACAGGGCTTTTTCCTACTTCTGGTTTGCCTGCTTTCACTCCTGGGGGGGAGGATGGGATAAGCTGGATGCTCCTTTCTTCTCAGGAACACTCTTCTGAGGGCACCAGGTCCTGCCATGGCGCTCTCAAATGATGTCTTAGAAATCCCGTGACTGACCGAGAAGCCGTTAGCTTGTCTCTACTAACCCTAGTTTGGAACAGTTGTTCTGATGTGTAAAGACCTTCTCTGCATCTCCTGGAGTTTATACATACAACTTGCAAGAAATTTAGTTTATGACTACTATTTTTTGGTGTATAGTTCAGAAAGTCTAGATGTTTTCTAATGTGTGAAGCTCCAGGTGGAACGCAGGCTACCCGGGGCTGTGTTTTGGTCTCTGAAGAACCCATCAACTCATCAGGTGAATCTCCCGTGGAGAATGGAGGGGATTTTTGTTAGATTATTTTAGAGTTGTGGTCGGGACTTTGGTTGTGGTTTTATTTTTGTTTGGGTTTTTTGCTAACTACAGGGGCTAATAGGTATTTTAAAGGTGGTTTTTGGTTTTTTTGTTTGCGTCTTTGCTAAATATTTGATATCATATTCCTTTATTCAAACATGAAAATCCAATTATGACTCATCTGCCAGAGAAGTCTTCCAGTTTCCGTAACATTCCTAATATTCTTAATTTTGAAGACTAAGCAGAGTTTCTTCCCAGTATTTGCTGTTCTTTTTCCAGCCCCGGACTCCAGCGTGAAGGGAGGAGGAGGAGGAGGCGGAGGAGGAGGAGAGGGGAAGGGAGGGCGGCTGCTGGAGCTGCAGGACACTCACCCTGGCTCTGGGGCACCGACACCAACAGGTACAAGGTTTAAACAGCGAAAAGACCAGTGAGGCCAACGCTCCCTGTCCCGGCCCCCCTGAGCTGGGCCTTGGGGACACAATTCACAGGATGAACCTCTGTTAATTCTGGTGCTTTTGCTTAAAAGCTGCAGGAGTGCTCCCCCCTACCTTTGTTTTGAGGGGTTTTTCCCCTCCTTATTAGCAAAACAGAAGAAAGGTCAGACCCAACGTTAAAGAGAATTTAATTTCTTCTTTGGTGTGTTCATTATTGATTGGAAAACATTTTGTTTCATTTTCTTTGTATTTTTTTTTTTCTCTAAGGACTTAATATTCTTTTGAGAAAGCTTCTGGAAATGAGAAGTGGAGTGTTTAAAGCTGTAGCACAACTGGGACTTCATAACTTCTACTAATAGTTTGTTAAAAGTCTGACAGGAAGCTATTGCACCAACTCCACCATACTCCGAAGAGTAAAGAAACACTTTGGAAACACCAAGGTTTTTTCAAGCTTTCTCTTGCAAATTCCATGTAAAATGGTGTTTGTTAAGAAGCTTATGTATAGTATTTTTAGAGCTTAGTGAGTTTAATTCCTGTCTGCATCCCTCTTGAAAAGAAATGTGGACCATGTTTGAGACATAATTTGTGTAACAAAATATCTTTATTTCTGAGTTAATTCAATTTTTACATGCCTCTCTTACAGAGGAAGTATACTTTTAATAAAAGTCATGTGTTTAGAGCAGTGAGGTTTGCATTCAACAGAAATTATTTTTATGCTGTAGCTGTTTGATGTGAAGTCTGTGCTCTCTGTGAGTAAACTTCTCAGCAGCTGGAGGCTGGGTCTCAGCTTGCTGGATCAGAACCACTGCCTTACCAGTCCCTGTACTGGGAATAAATCCTCAGATGTTAATATCGATTTTTGAGCAAAGCAATGACTACTTTTAACACAAGATGCCCTGACAGTCCTTTTTTACCGCAGGCTTCTTGTACTGTCCTTGAAAACCCAGAGGCAGATAAATTTGGGTCCGTTCTTGAAATCGGGTCTAGAGCCACGTGAAACACTTCCCTGACCTTTGGTGATGGCAGAGCATGCACCAGAGGAGGAGGAGGAGGAGGAAGGCTCCTGTGGTGTGTCGTACATTAAGGGGATTACCTCATCAGCATGAAAGGTCCATAACTAATCCACACCAGAGACACAGGAGCTCCTGGAGGAGGACATTCTTGAGGGTATAAAAGACCACATCAAAACGTTTTCTCTGCCCGTAAGCGGAACCGTGTCTGAATTCTGGGGTCAGATTCGTTCTCCGTTTCCCTTCTTTTCTGTATTCATCTGCACACCCACACCTTATGTTTCGAGGCTGGGATGGGGCTGATAAAAGACAGTCAAATGTTGTGTCTTACAGAAAATTAGGCTGGGGGAGAGGTTGTTCCTGGTGTTTTCCCTGCTGTAAGGAGGGAGATTCTCCCTCCCTCGTTAGCTGTGGGGATCTAATAACAGAAGCGCTGCAGAAGGTATTAAGAGGGAAGCAAGATCTTTTGGTTTTCAAACTTCCTGAACCTCTTTGAAATGGTACTTTTACAGTAGTTTAGAATCATAGAATAGAATCATAGAATCATTTAGGTTGGAAGAGACCCCTGGGATCATCAAGTCCAACCATCAGCCCTACTCTACAAGTTCCCCCCTACACTAGATCTCTCAACACCACATCTAATCTGCTCTTAAACACAGTCAGGGAGGGTGACTCCACCACCTCCCTGGGCAGCTGATTCCACTGGCCGACCACTCTCTCCGTGAAAAATTTTTTCCTAATGTCTAGCCTAACCCTACCCTGCTGCAGCTTGCAGCCATTCCCTCTTGTCCTGTCGCTCATTGCCCGTGAGAAGAGACCAGCACCAATATCTCTACAGTGCCCTTTCAAGCAGTTGTAGAGAGTGATGAGGTCTCCAATGTATAATGTATTCTTTCTCCAGTTTTGCTTGAGCTTGTCTGTGGCCGGTGGAGGAGCTAATTGTGGAGATTCAGGCTCCAGCAGTAGATGAACAGGCTGTGGTTCTGCCTGGCCATCGCACACACCGTCCTCTAGCCGCTGCTGCCACAGGCCTGCTGCATCTAGCAGCCTCGGGATTGGCCTAATATTGTCTTTTTTTCCATTTATAATCTTTTTTTCTAACACAGTTGCCTGGTGAGAAGGTTGAAACATTGACCAAAAGCTATAAATACGGTTTTCCGGAGACAAAGAGCTCACGCGAAGGAGTCGACTCAAGGTTTTGGTATCCTTGCTCAAATCTTGCAAACCACACGGTTTTTTAAATCTTCGAGTTTGAAAACCCTGTCTTGGTTCTGTGTGTGAATCCTGGTTTGAAAATAGTCCTTATTCTTAAGAGGAGAAAAACCCCAAAAACAAACAAAAAGAGGATCCCACACGGAATCTATGGAAACCTGCCAAAACGTGTTTAAATTATCCTTGTTAGGTCACAGTAATCTGTTATGAAACCCGTGCTGGAGGTGTTGGCTCGTATAGATCACAGTACAGCCCCTAAGTAGAAGAGCAAGAGAACAGAGGGAGGCAGCTTAAGCAAATAAAAAAATAAATTCTCTCGTTTCTGTATTTTTCACTTTCAGGCATCTTCTCTGGTTTCCCAGATAAGAACTGAGCTGTTGTTACCCTGTAAAACCGTCTCGTGTGCTGATTGATCACATTCTGTAGAGTCTCAGAATTGTTAACCATTGTGAACCATCCATTTTACCTGCATTTCTCTTCAACAGCTGGTGTGTCTCATCCCGTGCTCGCTCGCAGTGCCCTAAGGTGTTCTTCAGCAGATAATTCGCAACACTTTCCTCCTTTGCCGTGAATTGTTGGCGAATAATTGGGTTTCTTCACGTGTGTTCAGCGCTCAGAATGGGTTGTTGAGTTTTGAGTCTGGGTGCTGAGCTCTGGCTGGTTTCCCTCGGGAAGGCAGAGCTGGTGCTCCCGGGTGTGTGATGGGCCTGTGTCCCAGCTGAAGGCAGGCAGAAGCTCCCAGCAGAGAGGTGTAAACAGGCCGCTAAACCCTTGCTGAAGTGTGCTTAAATTGCTCAAATCCGTGGTCCCGGGGGTAAGCTTTATTTCACAAACTCAGGGAAGATTTTATCCTCTTTACTGAGCTGTAAACGTCTCTTTGAAAACCTGAATTAACGCTCGTGGAGAATCCTTCCCGGGGCTTGGTGGGCTCTGGCTGCAGAGCTATCGGCGGGTAATAACTAACACAGCCTCGAGGAAGCTCAGTTATTTATTTTGTTGTTGTTGGAGTGAAAAACTGTATCTGTGCAGAATATAAGTAGTAGATGAAAGATTTGACCAAGTGCATTGGGGAAAACCCTTCCCCTTAGGAAAAGTCCAGGAAGAGCAGATGTAATCTCCAACACAAGCGGTTCTAAGAACTGGGGCCCTTTGGCCTGGAAGAAAAGCCAGCTACTCAGAATTCACAGACAACAACTTCTTTATGATCCTGTGCCCTCTGTTAGGATTGAGACGGGGCAGCTGCTGTCCCCCTTGAGCTGGGGTCTCCTCTGCAAGGGGCTCCAAAGCTAGAGCAACCGAGGTAAAGGGCAGAAGTTACCAACATTGAAGAGGTCTGTATTGAAAAATGCAGAATTGTGTACCAGGACCTGTACACACACCAGATTTCCTCAGGGGCATTGCATTGCTGCAGGGAATTTATCAGTTCACTGAATCATAGAATCATAGAATGGTCCAGGCTGGAAGGGACCTCTAGGGTCATCTAGTCCCACCTCCCCACAGTCAGCAGGGACACCCCCAACCAGACCAGTTTGCCCAGGGCCTCCTCCAGCCTCCCCTTGAAGATCTCCAGGGAAGGGGCCTCAACCCCCTCCCTGGGCAACCTCTTCCAGTGCTCCACCACCCTCATGGTAAAGAACCTATTCCTGATATCCAAAGATGAAGAGATGAAGAACTCTTGAGGTGAACTTTCTGTCATGCCAGTCATATTTGCTTCTTAGGATGCTTAATATATATATTGGTTTCTTTAATGTAGGTACAATCCTGGCCAGATTTTCCCCATTTAGACGGGTGCAAACCCGAAGCCAGGTGAGGTGCTGTAAACTGCTGACAGTGGGAGGGAGATTTTGCCCCGAGAGGACCGAATCCCGCGTCTCGCTGGGAAGCGCCGTGTCCGGGCTCCGGTCGGTAGGTCGGGCGCAGCGTTTGCCCCGCTGCCGAGCCCCAGCCCTCTGCACCAGCAGATACTGTTGGCAAGTGTCTACCTTTACCACAGAGTTGTTGCTATTATGGGATTGTTTTAGTCATATGCTGAGGCTCGTTTTCTTAAATGCGCTTTTAATTCTTGCTTTGTTTTGTTTTTATTGTTTGCATAAGAGCACCACATGCTAATTCACCACATGATGTGGATGCACAGTCCAAATATCACAAAGTGGGTTCCAAAGTCCAGACATTTACCAGTCTCCCTCTCATAAAGCATATAATGGCAAAGTCCTTATTCCAAATTCAAGTCAAGCAGAACTTTGGAGTATCTTCAGAGTAAAACACGCCTCGGAACAGCTGCAGGAATCCTGATATATAACCCACAGTGGGGTGGACGTAACCCTCTAGTACTGAAAATATACTACATAATTTACGCATGATGACAAGATAAACGTTTTTATAAGAATTTCTTCAAAAGAAGAAGGAGTAAGAAAACAACTAAAAATAAACAGAAACACTTTCCTGTTCTTCTGAGCCCACACCAGGCATGGGCGCGATGGCAGCCAACACCTTCCTGGCAGCGAGCCCTGCCAGTTGCTTCATCCCAAATTCAGAGAGACACAAAACTCATCTCCTCTCCTGGAACTTTTCCAGCCAGTCTGGGAGCTTGCCTTCCTGCAAGCGGCTGGGGGAAGCAGAACATATAATCCTTTTTCTCTTGCTTCCTGCTTGTTAATAAATTGAAAATGACATGGTCTGTGCTTGTGCCCCCTCCTTCATTTTCTGGATTCCTCCAACAGCATAAATCATCAGAAAGTTAAGTGTTATTAAATATTTTTATACCAATTACTTTGTCCAAGATCACACAGCTCTCTTATGTAAAGCAAATTTAATGCATTCTAAAAGTGTGCACTGCATTTTATGAGTGTATCATAAGCCATATAAAATAAGCTACTTAAGTTAACACCAAGGGGAATTTTTTTTTAATTTCCTAAGATTTTATTTAGCCAATTTTGCAGCAGTGTCCATCCATGATTTGGTAGGGGTTGAGTGCATAACCCCTTCAACCAGTTTGGTCTCGGTGCGTGTTGGAATGACAATCTCTAACTCAATAAATTTTGAAGAGCAAAATATTTGGGGAACTGTTTCTACCAAGAAAGAGCGCAGAAGAGTTCTTCCAGAGTGGTGTTTTGGAATCCATAAATATTACAACCTACAGGGGGGAGAAAGTGACGTTTTCAGGCACATTTATGTGTGCTAACGTGTACACGGGTGGGAAGGAAAGTACGTGTGGGTAGAAACACACGTGCATCAGGAGCCGTGTCTGCCCACCCTGTCACGTGTCCTTCCTGGAGAGTCTGATTGACATCCAGAATCAGGTGTAACAGGTCCAAAACCTCCCACTCCCACCCCACAGTCCCCATAATTCCCCCTCCCTTCCTCACCTTCTCAGGTGAAGCAGCAGAGATCACGTCTGCTCCCCATCCAAAAAGTCTTGTCCAGGTTTGTTTGTTTTTTTCTAAATTGAGAACTGTGGTGACTGGCTATTTATGAGGGCAAGAGCACTATTCCATCTTATTATTTAATATTATTGGGAAATCTGGCACATGTCCGAGTCGGAGCCGTTGCAGACTGGGTGGGAAGGAGGACTGGCTTCACCCCGACCCCTGCGCTTCCAGCCTTTCATCTCCTGATACAAGGGAATTTTCTGAGTGCCAGGTTTTATGGTCCTTCTCAGTGAGTAAAACATCATTGTGTTGCCAAGATGCATTACTTGGATGTGCTTTTGAATTGAATCATAATTAAAGCAAGATACGGTCTAGAAAGAGGGGAGAGTGTGTTGGAATCTATTCCTCATCCTTCCTCCGAGGAATGATTGATTGTGCCAGTGACGGGGAAGCAGTTGCTCTCCTGAGGCTGAGAGAGGAAAAACTGCTTTGGTTTCAGTGGGAGGTGCTGGAAGCTGTCTTGTGATCAGGTGGGTATGGGGGGATTTTACATTACATCCCTCTAAATAAATATAGTTCCACACTGTCCTGGTTCTGGTCCGTTACAGATTCCAGGGTATCTGGAGGAGCCTGGTGCTTCTGTAAAGATGAACTGACCAAAGCATTGTTTCTTCCCTTCTTATATCAGACCCCTTTTTGCAGACTGTTGTCCTGAATGTGCTGTTTCAGTTACCTGATAAATTTTAGGTTGGTTGGATTGTCCAGCGTTGTGTTCTGTCCGACTCCTTTGGAGGATCTTGCTGTTCTGTATTTCATATTAACACCTGGTTATCTAAAAGTTTACATTAAAAAGAATTCAGCCAGAGTTTTTCACTTTCTAGAGAGCAGGAGCTCTAAGGATGTTGTCTGTTGTGAGAAGTCTGAGGACCTTGTCCTTCGTGTGCTGAAGTCTGGGTTAAGAGGCCAGTGTTTCAGGCTCAGCTCCCAGTGCAGCGACGTGCCCAATGGGCTCTTGGGTAACTTAAATGGGATTAAGAATTTAGATATTTTGTGTGGTGGGAGAATGCTTAAGGAAACAGTAAAAGTCTGAAAATGTGTTTCAGGAGTTGGTGTGGGAGCCCATATAGGAGGTATTTTCGCTGGTTCCCGAGGCAGTGCAGCTGGTGTGAGGGCAGGAGCCCACAGCCAAAGGAACTGGGGCACTGTGAGGTCTGTCCTGGGCGGGGGGTGGAGCAGGAAAGCACAGAAAGAGAGAGCTGCTGGGAGTCGGTGAGTAGGGTGTACACAAGCTCTGGGGAGGAGAGAACACTGGTGGGGCAGGGACGGTGAGTAGGGTGTACACAAGCTCTGGGGAGGTTGGGGAGAACACTGGTGGGGCAGGGACGGTGAGTAGGGTGTACACAAGCTCTGGGGAGGTTGGGGAGAACACTGGTGGGGCAGGGAGCAGGTGATGAGGAGCAGCTTCCATTTGCCTCCAGATTTTTGATTCTTTGTGGGAACAACGGATAAGAAGATTCTTTTTCTTTCGGTTGGAGTTATCAGCTCCAACCAAAAGCAGCAGAAGCGGGCACATCAGACCACTGCTGTGACAGAGTGACTGGGTTTGGTGGTTTTGAGCAGGAATCTTCTGCGGGGATTTCTCCTGGTGGCATTCTCAGGGATGGGTTACAGAGCTGGGTGGGTCTGATAGGTGTTGCATGAGTCGGTACCAAGCTTCTTAGGGCTTGGTGGGGAGAGGGGTCTCGAGGCGTTTCAGTTCTGCTTTTCGGTCTGCCTTTCTGGGTGCTGCTCACAAATACCTGTTTTTCAGATAAATGTGACTCTCCCAGTCAGGCAGCGCAGACTGCAGGGTTAGGCCCTGCTGTAGAAAGGGTAAGTGTCTTATCTCCTCTTATACTTAGCTGAAAGTAAATCAGACCAAAAAAAAATTCAACTTTAGCCATTTTAAACCAGATGATCCTTTTTGTCTGGAGCAGGTTTATCCTGATGGGGGGGGCAGAGACTGCACAGGACAGCCCTTGGAGTAATACCTCATTACAGCCCGTCTATTGAATAACCACGTTTCCAAAAGGAGGGTTTGCACTGATTGTGGAATCACAGCTGCCCTTGCCTGCAGGAGGATGAGGAGGGCTGGCACAGCCCGAACAACGCCAGCCTCTTGGGTCGGCCTGGGGAAAGGGCCAGAGCCGGCGGGGCTGGGTGCACACCTACTGGGGGAGACCAGGGAGTTCCACCCTGATGGTATCATCCCATCAGCACATTAGCTGCATTCAAGCTGCTTGTTCCTCCACACCTTCTCCTCGTCCAGTCGAGGGCGTGCTTTAGACGGGTAAAGTGATAGCTTTTCCCTTCTGCAACAGGACCCAAACCCCTCCAAATAGGGTTCGATTTCCTGGGCAGGGAAGATTTGGGGGTGAATTGGTTTTCAGCTGAAGAATAGAATGTGGGAAATTCTTCCACATAAGCATTTCTGTGGACTTCCAGGAAAAACAAAACAAAACAACAGAAAGCCACTCCACCCCTGCTTTTAAGAACCCGCTGTGTGCATCATCTGCAATGGGCCAGTTTTCCTCTGGTGCTGCACTGGAAATGGCACAGCGCCCGGGCACTTCGATTGAATTGCTGTTCTGCTGGGTGTCGGCATGGCAAAAAAGATAAATTAACATTGGAATGGTTTCTTGGAGCCACATCGAGTAGTTTGATTGTAACAGAGGCAGAAACACCCCCTGCCATTCCAGAAATGGAAGAGCTTGGGGTTTGTCCTGGTGGGATAAAGCGGGAGAGGTGCACTTGGACACTGTGAGCTCTGCGAAGCCGTAGGGTTCGTGCCCATTTGGGAAGTTCCCTCTTGTGAATTTATTTTGCCTCTGACCAGGTACCTGATCTGCTGCAGTCTGTGCAGCGCGAGGATGAGGAGGAGCTGTCGGGTTAGGAAAGAAACTGGAGAGGAGCTATGTCAGCCGGCAGCACTGCGGGCACTCCTGGCACTGCCGGGGCAAGAGCGCTCTGAATCAATGACAGCAAATGTTATATATTGTTTATATTGTATATNATCCCTGACTGTGTTTCAGAGCAGATTGGATGTGGTGTTGAGGGATCTGGTGTAGGGGAGAACTTGTAGAGTGGGGCTGATGGTTGGACGGGATGATCCCAAGGGTCTCTTCCAACCTAAATGATTCTATGATTCTATACCGGAGCATCAGTTGTCTTTTGGACAGAGTTATCTTGTGGGTGGATGCTTTGAGTGTCCCCCTGTGTGTCGCTCTGCAGCAGCTGAGAAGCCTCCAGGGAGACTTCTCCTCCTGCCTGAGTAGGGCAGCCCCGCTCACCCCACAGCCCCGCACAGCGACAGGTAAAGAGCCCCCTGTCTCTGAGGCGTCTGACCCGGGCAGTGCCAGGAGCAATCAGCTCTTTTGTGAGAGACTCAGCCCTTTTTTGTGCTGAGGTTTATGATCTTTCCCCCATCCAGTTCTCCAGCTACGCGGAAGCACGGGGTGAAATGTATATTCTGTGTGAATGAGCTGAACCCCTGCCCCAGCATTACAGCTCCTGATCAACAAGCTCCTTGCAGTGATAACTCTTGAAAGGCTTTGTATTGTAAATAGTTTCTGAACTGATGTTTGTGGTGACACAAAGATGGTGACGGGGCTGCACGGGGAGCTCACGAGGGGCTCTGTACATAGAAACATATGGTCTATAACCATGGAATTGATTTTGCTGCCACCAGTTTCTGAGTAACTCTGGAGGCAAACAGTCCCACAGCTCCCATCCGGCAGATTACGACTGATGGGGATCCAGTAAGTTTGGGAACCAAGCCCCTGAATGACTTTAGTTGATTTTATGGAATATTTATAAAGCTTGTAGCCATGGTGAGACCAAGGAAAGAATTACAGATTGCTTATAAAAAATACAGAAGGGAGTTCTGTTTCTTCGCCATCTCCAAAAGCCAGGCTCCACCCTTCTTCTTTGGCTCCAAGGTAGTGCAGGAGCAGGGCTGGAACCCAGTTACCTTCTCTCTGGAGAGAGGTGCCCTTGTGAGAGGAGAAAGAGAAGGCCAGAGGAGATAATTTGGGTGACTAACAAGCAGACAGTCCATATCAAATATCAATTAATAATTTCTTCTAAATTGTCTTCGTGATGTTCTTGTATTTTCCTTTCTAAGAGTTTGGCTCCTAAAGTAATGTCTGAAGTTGTTCTGGTTTTGAGTTCTCACTCGAAATATTCATTTTTTCTGTAACTTCCATTTGTTTAGAAGCAGGTTGTACTCTGCCAGAGGTGGAACTGCCGTGTTATCACTGGATGTGGACGTGCTGAGCTGGTAGAATTATTTGTAAGCGTTTAGAACCTACTTCTGGGAGAGGGAATGGAGCTGAGCAGCACCCACAGGTAGAGAGAGCTGTTTTGTACCAGGGACTTTCTTCTGCTAATGCTACAGGAGAAACTGAACACGAGCAACTTGCAAATTCTAAAGAATTAAAAGGATAAAATTAGGTCAAATGGCAACCCCAGAAGGATGAAAGTTGTAGAGTGAACTTTAGTATAATGTCATCACTGACATCTCTTCAGCTCCCCAGGTTAGTGCTCACAGAGCAATGCTATGAGCACCCGTTGATGAAGATACCAACTCTCTTTTGGAAAGGGAATAATTATTTCGCTTGGGAGTCCTGGCTAGTCATTCATCCAAATGCTCACATGCTAGAGGTGTCAAGAGTCTTGTCCTCTGCACGGTGGGCCAGGGCAGGTCTCCCCACTCTTCTCTCCTGAATGTGTTCTCAGAGGCTTCTAAAACTTCAAACAGAAGTTGCATGCTGCTCGTCTCTCTTTCACACATACTGGAGGAGCTTTCAAAGTTACTGACAGGGCTTTGTCTTTGAATTTAGTGGGTTTAGGAGGTTATGACAAGTCTTTAATGTACATAGGTGACACAGTGCTTAGCGAAACACACCCCAGCTCCTCAATGTGTCCAGTGGAAGTTCCAGGCTCAGGTAGGGTGTCCGCGTTTTTAATCATCACTGTGGCACAGGGAGGGCCCCAAGAGAGTGATCTGGGAAACAAGTAGGGAGTTTCCTGAGCTGCCAGGAGAAGGGTGGAGAGGACAGAGGTGGGAATCTCTCTCCAAGGGATTTTCATACTTGCTCGTAGCTGGATGCACAGAAAGGGAATTTTTCTGTCTGTGAAAAATGAGCAAAATTGTCTTTTTACCTTCGTAGTGTGGAAGCAGAGTTCAGTGCCTCTCCCCTGGGAAGGTGTTTCTACAAACAGAACCGGTCAGGAGAGGCTGAGAAAGACCTGCTCCTCAGTGGCTGCTGCCCAACCAGTCAGGCTCCCAGTGGGGACCGGCCAGTCTCGCACCGAGTTCCTCTTCCACCTGGAGCACGGAAGGAGCTCATCAGCTGTTGCTTGTTGTCGGGTACAGAGACCAGCAGAGATTTAGATCTTCCTGGATTAAGTGGCGACCGAGTAGCTGAAGAACAACAAGGATGCCAAAAGGTGGGTTGGGTGTGTAGGCAGGGATGCAGACACCCGCGTGTGGTGGAAGGTCTAAACCTAAACTCTTCGATTTGCTGAGCATTTAATCAGCTCTGCAGAAATGCGTTGCAATCTCTGGAGCAACCCTTGGATAAATTCACAAGCTATCAACGTTTGCAATCCCAGCAAAAAAGCACACAGCCAAATACTTGATTAACCAAGTGAAACTCCACGTGCATCATTACTTCCAGTTTGCACTGATATTTATAATCCCAGAGAACTACTTGTCTTAAAACTACACAGTAAGCCAAACTTTTAATAGAATCATAATCTGTAATCTTTGCCACAGTGCACTGCAGGCAAGTGGGGTTACTGGAAGGAGCAGCACGTTGAGGAATTGTTTCCAGATTATTATAGTCCTTTCTTGCTCAGTTTTTCCATACAAGTGCTGTATGTATACAGTCATCATCCTCACTTGAGGATTTTGAGATTTATAGGAAAAAACATCATGATAAGTGTTGGGCAGAGTCCCAGTAATACGAATGTGCAATAAGGTTCTATGGAGAGATATCGCAAGAGTTTCCCCACAATTACACTCATAGATGGTGTATTTGTCTCCTTTGCTCAAGCAGCATTTGTGAAACAAAAAGTCTCATCATGTGTCTTGGAGGGGCTTTTTCCCAAGCTGAAGAAGACAGGAAAAAGTAATTTTCACCTAAGGAAAAGCTGAAGAAAGTGTAGTGCTTCCTCTGAGAACATGGTGAAACCTTTTAAGACCTGTGGAAGTCCGTACAGAAATTTGATTCTCTTGGAAAAGATTCATACCACATAAACTTGTGATTTCATCTTGTTTCCCCTCACTATTAAAATTTTATTTGCCAGTTCACTAGAGATCTTTTCAAATGGATGTGTTCTAATTAGCCAGCGTATCTGACCGCTGTTCTCCTGCCGAAGGCCCTGCCTCCTGCCCCTATTCCTCCTTCTCTGATATGTACACAACGAGGGCAATTAGGTTTCAGCAGACAGATGACTTTTTCAGCACTACGTTATCCTGGTCGGTGATGCCAGTCTGTCCATCTGCCGGCTCTCATTTCCACAGGCGATGGCAGAAAAGGACCTGGGGGTGCTGGTCAACGGGCGGCTGAACATGAGCCAGCAGTGTGCCCAGGTGGCCAAGAAGGCCAATGGCATCCTGGCTTGCATAAAGAATAGTGTGTCCAGCAGAAGCAGGGAGGTGATTGTCCCCCTGTGCTCAGCACTGGTGAGGCCGCGCCTTGAGTCTGGTGTCCAGTTCTGGGCACCTCAACACAAGAGAGATCTGGAGGGGCTGGAGCGAGTGCAGAGGAGGGACACGGAGCTGG